>VXAA01004701.1:226332-320947 GCA_013399115.1 Anseranas semipalmata | reverse complement strand
AAAAAAAAAAAAGCAAAAATGCAAAAATGATTAATAATCTGCAAGTGTGGAAGTCCTGCATTTGGATACCTTGGGAGACACTAAGGTATGGCCATTTTTAACGGATGTTGCTGCAGAAGAAAATACAGGTGAGCCATCTGCTCAGTTAAGTCAGTAGTTTTAAAAAAATAAAAATAAAAAAATCTCAGCCGTCACTTCCATAGATAGTAATGATCAGCACTTTTCCTCTCAAGACCTTGCAGGTGCACTTTGACTTCTACTTTATCTTTTTTTTCAATAGTAGAATAGTACTGAACAAATTATGTCTCCAGCCTTTTATAAGAACTGTGTTTGAAAGTGGTGACTGCCATTAGAGCCCCAGTGAAATTCTCCTGGAGAGCAAGAAATAAGATTTTTGTTGTTTCTGAATTATGAACAAAATCTGTTGTGAAAAGCACAAATCTAACTGCAGGAGAGGGTCTTTGATAATCTTTCTCATTTGTAGAATCTTCTGAAGAAAACTTTCTACATACTAGCCAATGTAATGGGATTGATGGTAGGATGAGTTTTGTCTCAAAACACTGCAGTTCATCAAATCTGTATTCAGACAGGAAATGTCTTTGCCAAGCCTCTGCTTAAGCAGATGTTGGAATGGGTGGCAGATTCCATTCTGTGTAAGTTTACGGTTCTGCCCCAAATTGGCATGCTTGTTTGAATAACAACTTTAAATGGGATGAATGCAGTGTTTTAGCAAGGAGAAAAGAGTTTGTCTCTAGTTACAGGCTATGCTGAGTGGTATATGGAGTGCAAAGCAGAAAACTTGCCTAATCCACTAGTTTTAGAACATAGTAAGATTACGATTTTGAATTTGATAATAGCAATGTTTTGCCTTATCCTAGAAGTATATATGATGGAAGTTACAGTAGTTCCATTTTGAAGTTATTTGAATATGAGAGTCAGTTTTGAAAGAAATTATCACCACATTGACCAGTGGTAAGGGGTACGCAAAAATTATTCCAAGCATTAAACGTGTCATCTGGTATTCTTTTAATACATAGCTAGGGGGCAGTTAAACTAAGTCTTTGCAGCTTGTGATGTGTGTCTTGTATACACTGATGCCCGAATGTTAGAAACTGGAGGAGATTTTGTGAACAGCAGCAACTTCAGATTGATTTTTTTTTTTAAAGCGTCTTTAGATACGATTCCTGTTCATATTGATTGATTGCATTGTCTGTTCTCATTTCATTAGGCCAGAATTACTTTTGTGCAAAACCCACATCTTTATGGTATCACAAATTGATAGAATTATAAACGAGAAAAAATGCTGGATTCTTAATTGATCAGTGTAATTTTACCACACATATAATAGCTAATCTATAGACAAACTGCTAGATACATATGGCTTACTTCTAAAGTCTTGCATTACACCGAAGATCTTTCTCAACTTTCCAATTGAGGGTTTTGAGTTATATACATATTTTTTTTTTAACTCCCATTTAAGCCATGTCAGGTTAAAGAAAAAACAAGAGAGAATAGGATTAGAAAAATAACTTTCTCTTCTATATCTCCTCAACCTTTGCAGCATTAATTTCTCATGCGAAGTAGCGATGATCAGCTGCCTTTTGTCACACCAAAATCATTAAGGCCATCTATCAGCCTGTTACAGAGTGGGTTGTCAGTTCTTGTAAGCTGTATTGTGAAGCACACTCACTTCTGTACACCTTAAAATAATTTAGAGAGGAGAGAATATCAATTAGAAGAGCTTTTAATTTGTTTGCTGATCTGTTCCAATATTCAGAATTTTCTCTGCATTTATGTCCTCTCCAATGTGCCCACCCTTTTCTAATTCTCATGTCAGACACAGGCTGTTTTTGCTGCATGTAGTCTTTTTTTTTTTTTTGTCTCTTTTTCTTTATAAATAAAATGTAATATCTATGCTATATTTTTGCTTTGGACTTGCAAAACTGCTTCTGCTAATCCCCTCTTCCTTCTTATTCCTGTCTGGTGACTGGAAGGAGGTTCTGTTTTCCAGTGGAGCTTATTTTCACAGCTGTGGCAGAGGAGAGAGGTGTCATAAGATACTCAGAGGTCAGTTTTGACCCCAAATTTAGATGAGGTAAAAGTGATTGGACAGAAGTGTAATATCTTGTCTCAAGTGGTCTGGCTGTCATTTCAAAATCAGGTAATAATTATGATTAAGAAAAAGCTGTTTTGATAGCCTTTACAGTATACAACAAGAAGGGCTCAGTGTTGCATGGTATTGTTTTTTGTTCTACGTTTTGTTACAACTGGCAGTTATCAAATCAGCCATAATCTTTTCGAAGAAGTTTTAAAATAAAACTTAAGGTCTTTCAACATGCAGAAGAGTTCTAAATAATTTTTTGCTTTCTTTTGCTAGTATAATCTTCAACATATTAATAATTGTTTGGGTAATTTATCAGCAGATTAACTAGCGTAAATTGGTAAATTACCATTTCAATGTCTACACCAAGATTCTAGTAAACCTCTAATAACTGTAACATGTGCCTCAGGCAGAGCTGTGCATTATGTATGCTCTTTGTAACGAGAATTCATTGACTTTATGAAGCCATTGACAGACATTTATCATTTTGTTCATTAAACTTGTCTGTGACATCCGGCAAATTGATGTTAACTGGAAATATTCTCCAGGAGTTCTGGCATGACTCTCATTTTGCCGGAGGAGAGAGAAACTTTGTATGTGGTGTGTCCCAAATTACAAGGGTGAAACTTCCTTCTCCTTCACCCTACTCAAAAGCGTAAATGAGCATATGACAATCTTTTTTTATCTTTTTTTCCCTGTCTTCCTTTTAATGCTCATTTATGCAAACAACCCCATGGCCCACAGTTTGCAAGCAGATTTATCATTGATCTTCTGTAGAGGTTGAAAGTGGATACTGCTTTTATTAGTTCAGCCAGTCTGTGCCAGGAGGGCAGCTCAATTTTATCACGACTGAACTATATACAACATATATGACATAATACAAATCCTCAGTGCTCCATGCACAGTGGCTCATACAACTAGTACATGTGAGTCTGTATTCTGATGCATCACCCTATATATTCTCAAAATTAACGTTTCATTTATTTAAGTGGAGATGTAGTTGCGTATGGGGATTTCTTTTTGTTTTGTGTTTGTTTCTCATTAGTAGAATTTTTGTTGTTGTTCCTTCCAGTTGGTTAACTGTCTTTTTTCTCTTTCTTTTAAGGGTATGAACCTTATTTCTAGCAATAATTATGTTTTCTAGTGTTTGTAATTCTTTGATATGCTGAACACTAAAAGAGGTATGTACTGATACAGTGTGCAAGAAATAAACTGGAATTTTTGGTAACATTGATCGGGGTTTGTGACATTCCCAGCACATGGCATTTAGTATTTGTTTTTAATGGTCTTCATCTTCACCTGATATTGCTTATTGCTGATTCACATAAAACATATGGTAGGTGACCAAATACTTTGTTGAAAGGCTTCATAATGTATGTTGTAAGGCAGTGATTCATTTGGTCTTTTGAAATTACTGTGTTTGGAATGATGAACAATATCTCATTCATTCTGCTCTTGAGCACCCAGTGTGAAAAATATGTGCTTTTAACACCTGCCTGTGTTTGATTCCTGAGGATAGCTATCTCCAACAATGGTAGAGGTTAATAGGATATCTGCCCACCTGCTAGTGTTCCTGTTGTGCTACCTGGATCCAGCTGTATCAGGGATCTTTCAGAGCAGGACAGCTCTTTCAGAGCTAACAATTTGTGACATATCAGACTAAAATATTTATTAATGGATTAAAGGTAAGGTTCAGATTGTAAAACCTTCCAAAAATTTAATGTTCCAAAATCCGTTAGATAAAATATTCATCTTTTGAGAGCAGGAGTAGAGCAGTTGGCTCTTTAAAATATATTGTGTCCCACTACATAATAGTTCACTGGATTAAATGAATTTATTGATTTCTGCTTCTTTACTGACACACATTTATGAGCAGTTTCTTTGGCACCATAGCCACATGTCAAAGGTCATAACTTTCCTTCACTGTGGAAGAATAAAAGCTTTCAGATGGTGAATCTCTGAAATCCACGCAATGCTTTATATATTCACCCCTAGCCCCTGCATAGAATTACTGTGATTGCATGACTTTATGTAAAATAAATAATAAAAATATGCACACTAAAGAGCCCTATACTTATGTATCATAAATTAACTGCAGGGAACTATTTCTCCACACAAAAGGCGAGATATCTAATCTGCTAATAGGTATCATTTTAAGATACATGGTAGTATATTAGGCTCTTTTATGGTCATAGGTTTTATTGAGAATAGTTCATTTTAAGAATATAATAGACATTTCTCATGAAGAATTTCATTGCTCTTGAGTTTAGAAACAATAGTTCTTTACTTTTAGAGCTGTGTCAAAGCCATGTTACACTTTGTGCACCTGAGGTGGTACTGGAGGTAGATCCTACTGAGAGAATGAAATGCATTTGAAACCTATGCTCTGTGTTAAGGAAAGTGTTTGTAATGTTGGCATTTACTTTAATGCCCTCCATTAGTGGTAGCCTGTGGGATTTTTGGTGTGTACTGGTTATGAAATTCCACTGATGACATAATCATGGAGCTATTCAAAAAGAAATTGCGTTGGAATATAAAGAAGTTTAATTAGTCCAAAAGAGAAAACTCAATCATTGTTTAAACATAAAGTGGCTGATACTAGTTTTGAAATTTTGGAAATGTAGACTAGCATGCAGTAAATGCCGCGCCCCCTGTGCAGTCTGTGGTGCTCATCGACTGGTAACATGGCGGAAAAAATACCTTTTTTGGGCTAGATAAGTTATCAAACTGATGTGGTTAGCTGTGATTATTTGAACTGTTATCCTGTGTGATCTGACAAGTACTAGAGTTGGCTTGGATATAAGCAAGCAGGAGTAGTTGGGGTTTGGGACTATCTGGGAGGAGTTTGTCTTTTTAGGAGCTATTAACTGGTAGATTAGCTCAGACCATCTCAAAAAACAGCAGAGTGAATATCTGACCTGCTGACTGTTTTTTGTAACATCATTTCTGATTTAGAATCATCAAAATGTCTGTGCTAGGTAAGGTGAAACAGTTTTGAGTTGTTAGTAGGGGTTGGCCGTGTAAATTATTTTATTTTTTCTTAGGCTGTAGTCCCAATAACAGGACTGTTTCTGAAGGAATAGCAGAGCCTAGAGTTATATCAATGGGAAAAACGCATGATTTTCTAAGAAGACAAAAATATCCTTCCCATCATGTATCCCAGGAAAGAGAATTGGCTGCCAAAGTTTATTTTTACATAATAGAGATGAAGCCTGTTGATGCTTTTCAGTCAGGAATCTTGCTAAAAATACCAGTGGTCACCTTTTCTGGTCTGATTTATGCAAATGATTATCTTATTCTAAGCAGACTGGTGGCACTGTCTGCTGTTAAACTTACCAAATAGTAAGATTGCAGTAATAATACTAATAGTAATACATACAAATATGCAGGACCGTGGTTGCTAAGTTTCTGACATGTTAACCTTTTGGACAAAAATTTATCGTCCAAATATCCATCTCTGTGTTTTTTATATTTATATATATATAATATATATATATATATATATATTATATATATATTATATATATACAGTAGACTTCTGCAGGACTGTTTATCCCATTCACTGGCAAATCTAAAGAAAAACTGCTTTTTCTGTTTTTTTTTTTGTTCTTTTTTTTCTTTTTTCTTTTTGCTAGGAAAGCATGGGAATGTCTACTGAGGGAGCAGAGACATGGGATTTGTTGGGGAAGTGGTCTGGGAGTAGCTTTTTCTGTTGCTATCAATATATTTCCAAAGTTGGTTGTCCTGTAAATTTTGAGGAAAAAGCTTGGCTTTGCACATGTTCAGCCCAGGCTTACTCATCTAGAGACATAGATGATGCTGTCTGTGCTGAGTATGTTGTTTGAGAAGGCTGAGCTGGGCTTTCCTTCTAAGCAGTCCCAGGCAGCTGTGGACTTGCCTTTTTCTCCTGCTCTGAATTAATGAGAGGCTAAAGTGTGATCTAACACTGCCTGGAGAAACCAGCTGGCATCGAAAGCTGAAGTAAGTGAAAACAATGGTCTAATTACCTGGAGAGGAAGTTTGGGAGGGCAAGTGGGTGAGGTGGAGGTGTGAGTGGTCTCATGTGTCTAGAGGTCGGGAAGGGGAAGGGAAACGCATTGGTGGAAAGCGACCAGAACTAAGGAGAACCTTGCGGAGTGAGGCCTGGGGTTGGCTCTGTTTGGAGGTTACCACAGGTACAAGTTGGGACTGGGAGAGCTCTGAGGGGCTAGCAAAGACTGGCTCCAGAGAAATGGCAGAATGGAGTGTTTGCATTAGAATGACTGATCTTCCTGAACTTGGAATGTGGACCCAGGAGTCCTGGACTTCCTGCAGGCACTTCAGAAAGGCAAAGAATAACTTCACAGTTAGGGGAGCTCCAAAGGATTTAAATTGCATCACTGCTTCAGCCAGGAGCTTCTGTGTTATGTGACACAAGCCAGGTTGTACCTACTATTCCCAGAAAGCCTGTGATTGTGTGTTTCTTTTTTCCTCGGTGCTTGATGTCAGGCTCTGAGTTTTGATCTCTTGGAGCTGCAACAAGTTCGGGGAGCTGTGGTTGCAACACATGGGATACTGTGAAGGATCACTATTTTATCTTGGAATCCTAAAATTAGTGAATATTTTGGGCCACCATCTGACTGTTTGTCTGTACCCAACAGTAAAATTAAAATAATAATAGAACCTGATCTCGAGGTGTTGTGAAAGTAAATGCATTGACATTTGTGAAGAACTGTAGTTCAGAGCCCTGCAGAAAAGGCCGTAGGGAAGTTAATAACTCTGTCTTCAGGGCAGTGCTTAGTAGAGTGCAATAAATAAGGAATGAGGCCACACACTGAACAGAGAAGGGAAAACAAAATATTGAATAGATGCTCATTACATGAGCGCTATTCATTTGGTGCCATGAATAGTGGGGGAAGTGTGATCGTGCAGTTGGATTGTTTTCTAAAGCATGTATATAAACAGAACAAACCAAGTTACATAAGCAACTTTTTCTTCAGTTTCCTAACTTCTGAGCATTTGAGTTTGCAAATGTTCATCACGTGTGTATATACACACATGTAAGAGGCAGATAAACTGAATGCCACATTAGTGGGAAAGCTTAGTGGTTAGCTTCGTTTATCTAATGTGTATGTAATACAGCAAAAAAAAACCAAAATAAGTATACTTGAAAATACTAGAGTTTTATATAGGCAGGGTGTCAGGAAAGGCCTTGTGGTGTTGGAGTACCTGCCCCCTGTTACAAGTTCTGAGACAAATTAAATAAGTTTATCAGAACCAAAAGATGGACTGGTATCTAAGCACATACTTAACAATAGCTTTAATTTTATTTCAAAATATTTCGGCGAACTGAGGATTGTTATTAGCCAGGTTTACTGACCGATGAAGATCCTGTAGAGGTCTGTAGCAAGACTGGTAAAGCTGTTGGTAGTATTGTTTATCACAAAGTAAGCTAACTTAGGAAGCCATTAGAACACCGTACTAACAAAATCCACATTTGATTTATACTTTTGACTACAGTTTAAGCTTGTGTGTGGACAGGACTTGTGTGAGCACTGAGTTGTATAATTCTCTGGTGTTTGTCAGGGCAACATTTTCTCTCTCTGTGATCTGATTCTGAGGGGAAATTTTGTTTTTTTTTTTTTTTTTTTCGTGTTTTTGTTGTTGTTGTTGTTGTTCGTTTGTTTTTCCTCCCCTGGTGTATGGAAGAGGAGCTTTTTTGTGGTGCGTGGTTTTAGGTAGGTGCCAGGGAGGACTCCAGTACTGTGGAGAAATTAGCACCTGTGGGTTGCGCCTCCTCCTTTATCTAGTCTATTTATTACCTTTTTTTTTTTTCCCTCAAATATTTATGAGACACTCCAGCATATAGCCTGGAGTACCATGTACTGGTTAGGCCATAGGTCTTATCTGAAGCCATAGGGTGCCTTTCTGAAAATATTGCTCAGCATTCATGACTTTCAAGACTAGAGAACAGCACCTTATTTTCTTTTTTTTTTTTTCCCCTCACCCCCCAACACATTTATGTAAAGAATCTCAAAAGCAGCGAAGTAATCAACACTGTGTTTTTGGTGCAAGTTATGCACCTGGATCCTGTTGGGAATCTGGCTCTTTGTGTGCCTCACCTTGTTTCTCTAAGGATGTTTTTCACAGGCACGTTCAGTAGCTGGAATTATGAGGAAATGTTAAACATTATTCGCACTTATTTTAATTGTTCCTTTCCCTGCTATTTAGTTGTTGCTGTGTTTGCCATTGTCTTGCATTTACCTAGATAATAGTTGCCTGGCCTTTCACAAACTTGTGAAGAGGAAAGATGGTGACCACCTGAAACAATAATATCTGCGGCAGAATAGCCTGAGAACTTTAAATAACCAAAAGGGACCGTTTCCAAGGCAGCTAAGTGACCTTTGGATCCCAGAAGCAGGCTATTCATAGAGGCAAAGCCTTTGTCCTGCTTTGACCAGTGGTCAGTGAACTCTGGCAGGCCCCTTGGCTCACCATCTTGGCCCTAGACTAGCAGCTGGTGATTGATTCATTTAACTGTCCAGATTCACATTCTTCTGTCAAGGACTTGTCAAGGAAGAAAAAGGTTCTATGGAGGGCTATTCATTTTGCTAAAAGGAAAGGGATGCATTATATGATTGAGTGGATTACTTTTGGGTCAGAAGAGTTCCTGCATTGCTCCGTTTTAATTCGGCCTTCAATCAAAGAGAGATTTAGTTTATCAGCACAGTGTGGTGCTTATGAAGAGGGACAGATCATTTCAATTCCATCAGTGCGATAGGGCTGTTTTGCTTTTTTTTTTTTTTTTCCTCTTCCCTCCCACTCATATTTTTTACCAACAAATCCATCGGTTTTTGTGATCAGTAGATATAACAGAGTTGGGAACATTAATTTCTATCAACCTTGCACCTAGTTTTAATGTGTACAATATATAAATAGTAATACTTCTAATACCTCTCATATATATGCTGTTAAGCAATCCAGAAAAGACTAAAGCAAGTAAAAGAAGATTTGTGAGTTACCTCTGTTTTAGATGTGGAGAAAACAGAGAAGAGAATAAATTGTACAGGATCAAACTAATCGATTAGTTACCTACAGACAACACAGGCAGCTGTAAAGCTGAGGCTAGTATCTAGTACCTTCTATCTAGTTCCCATTTTCACCTGATAAACAAAAGTCTGTTGTACAAACCCAGAATTTTCCAAACAGATGAGTGCCATCTCTCCATTTGTGTGATGCTGGTTTTAGAATCCATTTTGTTAAACAGAGGAAAGTTTCATGCTTTATGAAATTTGAATCATGTTTGCAATTTTGTAATTAATGTGTCCAAAAACTAACTTTGAGTTGCACTAGGAAAGTTTGTTGCCAGGTCCTTCTGTCCATCTTCCCTTCAGCTTGGCCAGGTTTCCTTAACATTAAGATTATTATTTTTTTTGCTGATCCTCTTCATAAAGTACTGAGGAAAGAGCGTTGTTGCTTAGCTCCTTCCACTGGAAATAACAGGCATTAAAGAGCAGATCCCGCCAGTTAACCTTCTGCATCTGTTTGAATGAGCATGATGAGCTGCAGCAGATGAAATATGACCTTCAAGTTTCTTTGCCCCACTCATATGAACTATGTCTTGTTTTGATTTGGCTTACTGAAAGCATTATGAGGGATTTCTGATTGGCTTCAGGCCAAGGTGTTAAACTTCTGCTGATGGAAGAACAAATGCATAATGTACAAGAAAATACAGTGGGACTTCGTCTGTCTACTCCTTTCTCTCCCTCTTTTTGAGGGAAAAGAGAGAATTTTGCATTTGTTGAAGTGAATGAGTGGCTTAAACTATCTTAAGAGCACAAGAGATGAAGGAACTCTGAGATAATCTAACCATGCTTAACTCTTCTCTGTTACACACTCCTATAGATGTGTCAGAAATCTGGGATAAGTACAACATAGGCCTCCTTTGCCACTTGCAGATACTCTTTCATGGGGGCTTGCTGATACTCTTTTCATGCCTGCACTTGCGTTTCCCAGGGATGAGTCGCCTTTCTCAGAGCTTGTTTGTTTCAGTCTGGAGCATGATGTCTGAGATGGGGGTACCGGCTTCTCTGCGCTCCAGGTAACGGTACCTTGGTGCCTTCCGGGTAGCTTTGACTCCTGGCCTTGAGTTGAAAATAAATAGTGAGCCTTTGAAAATCACGGGAATGGAAAATGGGTTGTCATTGTGTATTAGAGCATATAACTAATCTAATAACCAGAAGTATTACCTACTTAGTAGAACATAGCTATTGGCTTGCACTGTGACTGGGCAAACTGGAAATCCAGCTATTGCCTCCCACCTGAGCAGCTGATAACCATAGCAAGCAGCCTAAAATAAGAAGTCACCTTATGAGGTGACTTCCTCTAAAGACAAAATTTTTTGTTTTTTCTGTTTGCTTTTGATATGAAGGCTTTTATGGTACATCCAGAATAAATTTGCAGGTTATTTTCCACACATATAAGGGAGTGAGATAAATATACTTAGGAAAAAATACAGGCATTTCCATGACATTGAAGGCAACATGATTTTTCACGTGGAAGCCACACTTCTGATTTGTTTTATGTGAAAATTGCAGGAGTTTTAAGCTCCTCCCCTTCCCTACCTCCACAAATTTTGCACATAAACACTTAACTAGAAGATTTAAGTAGTTTTCAGTAAATATGCAGTACTGAAAATGCCTTTTGTTACTTTTTTTTTTTTTTGTCTGTGTGAGGTTTATTTCTGTTTTTCCCTCTGCTGCTCTCACAGACATTCAGAATTTTGCTGTTAGTTACCATGCTGCGTAGAAGGACTGTTGCTCGGAGAGATCTCTGGGCTGTGTAGTGCAGTAGGAGGGCATTTGGTGACAGGAATGAGCTGAAGGCGTTTGGCCCTCGAGAGTGGAGGCATCTCTTCTTTCCTTTCCCCATGGGAATGCAGCATTGTTGACATTTGGAGAGGGGGCTGAAGGGCTTGAATTCTCAGCATCTCTCCCCAGCGTTTTGCAGTGAAATTCCGTGTTTTATCCCAGAATGCTGCTTCTGAAACACTATAAGCAAAAAATGCAGAGTGCTCATATCTCTCAGGGGTAGCGTTTCTGACAGTCTGAAGACTTACAGCACTGCCATATCAGCTTACACTCATTCATACGTGGCTGGTGTCAGTTTGCCACTGTAAGAAATGGGACCTCTTCCTCCGCCTCCCCCCAGATGTGAGCGAAGGCGCAGTGGTGGGCGGCGCGGCAGAGGAATGTGTGGGGCCCCGCTCCTGTCCTGGGATGCGCTCTGCAGTGCTTCCCGTGATTGATGAGCTGGGCAGGGTGAGGTGAAGAGTGGGTATTGCATTCTACTTAGAGTCTTGTGTTGTTTTAGCTAGGAATAGCATTTATTTATTTTTAAAGGTACATGACTGATAAATAGAGGTCTTACCCTTCTGCTAGCATCTGCAGTGAAATTCATTGATCAGAATGGGGCAGCTTTAGAGCTTGCAGTGTCAGAGGCTTTTGTTGCATAGTGCTGAAATTGGCTTCTCTGTGTTTCACTGAGTAATTATCACATTTTGGTTGTTCTTTTGGGGGGCTCTTTGAGGAACCTTTGAATCATAGCTGTCAATCTTTAACTTTCTACTTCTTCTTTGTGTTTTCTTTTTTCTTTTTTTGATGCCAAATGAGTATAGTTGTGAAGTGTCTTTTGTTGCACAATCCTGCTTGTGTTCTGATCCTTCATGTTGTAAAGTGCAAAACTGTGGTGGATGTTCTCCATGCAACAGTTGGGCTATTAAGCAGAACTAATTCTTCACAGAATGGCAACAACTCCAAAGAAAGGCATCTGTAGGATTAAGCATAGATACTGGAAGGCAATCGCTTGGCAAACTGCTGAAGGAAAGCAGTCCTTGCAAGGGAGAAAGTGGTATGTTCTTTCTCCTGAATGCACGCAGCCACACAAGTTGAACGGCTTTGAAGCTGGTTAATGTGGCTTACTGTGTGCCTTTTCTGTACTATTTCCTGCATTTCTTGTCTGCAGAAAAGCAGAGGGGAATTCCTTGATAAGTGCCTTAGCATTTATTGTGCACTTCTGTGGCCACACACTGTTGCCTGGATGATAGATAAAGCTGAGAAGGGAAAACCCCAGCTGGGAAGCCTTCAGAAGTGAAAAGATCAAATCTCTCATGCTTGTTTACATGATTCAGTAGGGTGTATTGGTTATACTATCAATAAAGAGTTGAATATACAGAACCACATATTTCTAAGCCTCAATCTTTTATTTCTTTGAAAACAATGCTAGTGATAACTCCTGAGGTGATATGTATGGTGTCATGGGGAAGGGTAGTAGTGGTATGTATATATTTTGCCATTTATTAAGTGATTGAGGTGGGTAACGCAATGTGTGTAGTCATGTGAATAGCTTACATATAGTTGCAAGAGTGGGAAAGTGCTGTTGTTGCGGCATCATTAGCTGATTTGACAAGGTAAAATAGAAAGACTTGTGTGTATTATTCCTAGACTTTCTTCCTTCAGATTGGGAATCTTGATGTTCATTGTCGTATTGCAATTCTCCTGGACCATCAATCATCTCAGTCTGGCTCTAAGAGCACCTGATGGGCAGGATAATGAACAGTAATATAAGGCGTTCAGGAATTGGTAGGATGTGAGGTAGGATCCACCTGTTATTTTCTCTAGCACCTGCCTAGGATCCTGTTTGTTGTCACAGTTATGTTAATAAGTCATGAATAAAAAGCCTTCTCTGTTCCAGTGGTCTGTAGGAGGAGGAAACAATGCAGTCTAATAGTCACCTTGTCAGATTGTACTTTTCTGTTCCTGCATTCGTGTTTCTGCATTTAAAAGAGAACTTTTTGAAGGGCAATTATCCACTTCTGAGGAGCCAAATTTCTTCAAATTTCTTCAGCTGGTTTTGATGTTCATCTTAACATACAGCAGACATGTTAATTATGAGCTATTGCTGTTGCTAAGGCTAATGCTTTCCAAAGTTTATGGTGAATATATGCCGCCTGTGTAGCAAAAGGAAATAGCATCTTTCATAAAGTCACATATATCCTGAGTTCAAATGATTGCTTTTATCCTTGAAAAAATGGATTATTATCTTAGAGATTCTTGGTCCATTGTGATGCTTATTATAGTAATTATGAATTCACAGTTTTTGTTGTTGTTGTTGTTGTAAACAGCCAGCCACATGTTTAAATGTTGAAAGCCTGGTGTGCCATTTGATGATCTGTTCTGTGCCCAGAAAACAAATATTTACAGGACTGAATGCTTCTGAGAACAGATAAATGGCAACAGTAGGGCTTGCTTCTGCCTTCTGTGTGTGTAAGACTGGCATACATTTTCAAAACTTCCTCACCAAAGGGAGGCTGTTGCAGAACCACATGCATAATTTGTTCTTTTTTTTTCTGCTGCTTTTTTCTCTGGACCAGTCAAAGATGATGCTTTTTCTTTGAGACTCTGTCTCTAGGCCTTCACTTCTAAAGAGCTCTTGCAGAGGAGAAGAAAGTTTTGTTTTGTCTTTAACAAAGAAAAAAAAAAAAAAGCTTGAAACATCAGGACATAAAAGGAAAACGCTATTCTCACTTCTTCCTAGGGGGTTAAACATTTTCCTTTCCTTATCTTAGCTGGTCATTTTTTATCTCCTTTCCTGTCAGCTGTCTTCTGCATGTATCCATTTGAGTCCTCCTCTTCTCTGGACTTTCTGCAGTGGGATATATCAGCAGACTTGCCCTCAACACAGTTTCCATTCCGTATGTGGAGAAGTCAGTATACTTTCCTACCTTCTGAGGATATTGTCGGGAAAAAAAGAATAAATTATGAATGTATTTCCCTAAAAACCTAGTCCAGAATAGTCTACTTGATGACAAAGTTTAGAGGAAGAAAAGATATTACATATGAAAATTCAGACTGGTTAATTTTGAGAAGCTGGTGATTAAAACTGTGTCTCTGTGTGTGTGGCCAGAAACAGCTTTACAGAATCTAGCCCCAGTCCTAACAGTTGGAGAGCTTAGTTACCTTCAGTGGACATATTCAGACTTGGTTATTCCTCTGTAGAGATTTTTAAAGTGATCATTTGTCAGCCACTGAATTAGGAGCTTTAAAGAAAGGAGCAGGGAGACATGAAAGTGTTAGGGGAAACAAATGAGATTGCAGCTGACATCTCCAAGGGAACTTTTGTTCAGGAGTGCTCAGGCTGTTGACCTTTTTGCTTCTCCATTTCATTGCTTTTAGATTATAGTATTCGTCAGTACCAGAGGAGTAGTGGCTAGTTTGTGACTGGGCAAATGCTTTTTTTTTTTTTTCGGGGGGAGGGTGAAGGGCAGCGGGGATTCCCTCGACATTGCTGTGGAAAGATTTTAATGCACAAAGAAACCAGTTTGCATCATATTTTATCACGTCTTATCAGAGATTGGAAAGTAATTCCTAGTGATCTACATCTTAGTTTGGAAATCAGTGTATAAAATTATACTACTTTGGTACCTGTTAGCAGGTTAGCAAGATTAAGAGAGAAAGGAAAAACTAAAACATAATATTAAAAAACTAAAGCATAACCTTTTCCATTCCTTTCTCTATTGTGCCTCCCTCTCTTTGTTTAGTTTTAGTGGTAGAACTAAGTGTATGGTGACCTAGAAGTAAATGTTTTTGCAATAAGGTGACCACGAGTTTTAGCAGAGCAGACTGTTTCCCAGATGTAATTGACTGGTGGTTTGTTGGAGGCAAAACTGCAGTAAGCTCTGCAAAGGAGCTCACCCGTTAGCTTAGGAATCAGGACTTGAAGAAGATTTGACCAGAGCATGAATTGAGGATAGCAGAAAGGGCAGATGGCCCAAATCCTCTCTCATTACCTCATCTGGGGTCTCCTTGGTATTTATCAGTGAAAGCTGCCTGTAATTACCCCTATGTGTAGAACAGATTTTGGTCTCTCCAAAACTCGAAATGTGATTTTGAAAGGATCTCACAGTCTAATGCATCTGAAAGATTTGCTTCTTACCTACAAGCTGCCAATACTACTCCATGAGCTGAAGCGAAGGGGCAAGTGGTGTGAAGGATCAGTTTTGTTTATAGGGAATGTCAAATTTCATGGCCAAACCTGTCTCATTTATTCTCTGTGCTTACATGTCTTTCATGCTGTAGAAATAGTGTCTCTAATCTTGTATTTGCAATATCTGGCAATTAATTTTTTTTAATCGTCTATTTTTGTATTTTCAGTTGAAGATTTGGCATACTTAACATTCATTTTTAAAACAAAACACCTTTGTAAAGATTAGCAAAAACAGAACAAGCCCCTTTGCTCTCCAGTCTTCCTGCTCTCCCTCTTATCCCAACGAAGCAATACATGCCAGAGGTCTGGAATAATACATACATCACCTAGAGAGTTGATTAGAGGTACAGTATTTTCACAATAAAAGGTCTCTTACCTCTGAGATAAGGCTCTGACTCACAGCTCGTTGAAATAGTGTCAGCAGGGCTGGAGGAAGGGGGAAGAAAAAAAATATGTCAGCAGTCTTAAACATCTATTCTCTCTGGATTTGTGAACATAACTTGCATGGATGCTAATAGGCTATGCCAGCAGCTCCCAAATTTGTCATCCCATTTTGATGAAATCCATTCTTTGACTTAGAAAAAAATGTGGTAGGAAGGGAAGAGGAACTCAAGTTGTAGTGCTAAGTTAGTGGCTCCAAAAAATTGCAGCTCTGGAGGCTTTTTCAAAGCCTCAGAATAGTAGCAGTCACTGTAGAATATGATTGTATTTTGTACGAGCTGTAATTCCAATCCACCTTCTTTAAAATGTTAAAATGCCTGCTAGGAGATTCAAAATGTCAGATGGTTAAGAAAAATCTTTGGGATAAACAGATTAATAGGTGTTCCATACCAATTACTGATAGTGTCAAATCAATGCAGCAGTTTGTCTCATTTAACCTCCCTATTACTTAATTGTAATGCTCTAAGGTAATTGCTTGAGACTGGACTCCTTTTCCAATACTCTTCTGAACTGTCTCCTTTGAAACTGCTGCTATGGTGTTCATTCTATCACAGTCTTAAGAATTTTTTAATATCAGTAAAGTCACAGAGGACCGTTTCTTTATCTTTTGTTTTCATTTTAGGAAGAGAAAATTGGTATATTAGCTTTATCCTGGAAATATGTTTAACTTGAGAAATATCTGTAAAAATACACAGTGTAATCTGTTTAACAAATAGTGTAGTGATAGGCTAAACGTTATCCTGCCTGCTGATATTTCCAGTATACACAGCAGGCTGTAGAGTTTTTGTTCTGTATGTTCCTCAACAATGAAGAGAGAACTTATTAAAAAAGGGAACATTATTTGCACTTCTGTGACTACTTTTCATTTCGATGTAGCCTAGAGGAAACATGACTGGTTACCCTACCCAGAATTCCCATTTGTCTCGAGCTCATATTTTTTCATACTAAAATGTTTATGTTAGTTCTGTGTCCTGTCTTCTTAAGAGTGAGTTCTCAGTGACCGGCTTGATAGGATAAAGGAGAGCTAGGAATTAAAGTGTGAAGCTGGAAAACAAAACAGAAAGGTAAAAGGAATACACTTTACAGGGATGACTGCATTTCCTTCAAGAGAATACTGATTTAAAATCATGTCTAACCATTCACTGTTAGTACCTCACTAAAATCCAGGGATTAATAGCAGCAGTCTCTTTGTTTCACATTAAAAGGATTTAGTTTAATTTGGGATTAGAGGGCACAAGGAGCTGTTCTAGCAAAACTATTCGCAAGGTATCGGTAAGTTAAAGTGGGATGTCTTGAAGGCTGTTGCTTCTCTGACTGTCCCAGTTATACCATATATATGTGTATGGATTTTAAAATTGTGATAAACTGGTTCAATAATCAATAACGTATGTTCTCTTTGGAAGTGAAATGATCTGGAAAAGCTTGTTTGAAATGCTCAGGGAAAGGCAATTGGATTTGGGACTGGAACTGTGATTTGACTCAGGTTAGTGCAAATATCTTAAAATCTGTGGATACTGTTGTGAGAGATTCAGCCTGTAAACAAGACTTTCTTTTGTATCAGATCAGGATAACGTACAATCTTCTGCTCTTCTCTCCTGCAAGTATGCAGGGGTATGCAGTATGTGCAGAATGGGTGAGTAGATGGAACATGGCTGGTTATTATTCTCCCTTTTGTACTCCAGATGTTCCTAAACATGCAAGTGAGAACAACAAACATCTTGATAGCCTTAATATATGAATACATTTCTGGTGATTAATTAATGAATTTGAGGAGAGGCATATGATGAGTTTACAGACACTACAGTCCCCTCCCTGTTTTTAGGTTTTGGGGAGAAGGAGAATACAATTGGTTGGTCGTTTTATTGCTATCAACTGCTTTTTGTTAGGTTATCTCAGCTCATTAATATGTTAGTGTGTGATAGCATTTATTGCCAGCAATTAATAAAGAGAAAAAACAATTGTAAAATTCTAGTGGAAAAAGTTAAGCACCTAATACAGTGTTATCCAGAGTTTTCATTATGAGTTCTTAACATTTTGGCAGTGATATCAGCAGCCTGTACGAATTAAACTCTTGCTGTCATCCCACTAAGGTACATTTCTCACTACCAGATTTAGATTATGGTCAGAAAAGCACTTGTGGTTTGAATTGGACCCGATCAGTTATGACTTAAGCTGATGCATAGTCAGTTAAAGCACTCCAATTCAGGAGGCGCAACTAAATACACAGAGCAATAACTTCTGAATGTTTTCATGAGCATTCTTCTCAGAAATGTCACTGGTGGTTAAAATAAATAAATAAATAAAAAAATAGTAAAGTTGTTAACAATTGCTTTTTATTCTGTGATGCTTCTGATTTTTTGAAAAAAAAATGAGACTCGTTCCAAGTGAATTTAAGTATCAGTCTTTCAGCATTGTATACATCTTTGATTATTAATAAAAACTACGTATATTCAACTAAAGTTTTAAGCAATAGTAGTATACAACTATGAAAATTCAGAATATTTCTTAAAAACACAAGGATATAGAAGAAGTTTAGCTTATTTTTCCAACCACTCTGGTAAAAATTAAAAATAATATCTGGCTTTAGTGAAAAAAATACAATTCCTGTTTATCAGAAGAGTTCAATCTCTGGTAATTTACAAGAATGCCATTACCAGTATGTTGTTTGAATTATCTTTTCTTCTTTACTTTTTGTCGGTCAGAACAAAGTGACACTCATCCTTTGTGCCTGCAAGATAGAGCCAAATGTGTTCTGGATATCACTTCCTTTTACAGAAGGAACTTGCCATCTCACAGTTGTTAAATAATAGCTATAAAGAGGAGGAAAATATCTGTGCAGACAATGAGTGAAGCTAAGGGAAGAGAAAGTCTATGCAGATGCTTGCTTTTAAAAGCTGAGCTACCAGAGGTCTGTAGTTCAGAAGCAAATTGTTCTGAAGCCTTAAGTTCTTTAGTCCTTGAGGACTAATGTTTTGGTCCCAAACTAACATCTACTCTTGCATTTGAAAGTAAAGCATTATAAGACAAAATTGAGTCTAATCCTTGGCGTTAGAGAAGGACCAGTTAAAGGAGAAGACTTTGCAAGAAGTAAAATCCAGCTAGTTTGTTCCATTATACGTGTTGGTGTGGTTTTTTTTTTTTTTTTTCAATACTTTGTCTTTGGTTTTCTTCCCATTATGCTGGATTTTATCCAGCTCGATGAAGAGGGTGTCAGTCTGTTTCTCAAATGTTTACCTCATATTTATATGACAATGTATGTTCCTTTGTATGGCGCTGCTGTCTTCATCTGATCACAGTACATCAGTAAAATTCTATTGGCTCTTGATCTCCTTTTCTTCTGCTGCAGCTATAGCAATGCCTCTGCTGTGACAACAGTAAATTGATTGCTTTCTAGAATGGCTTATCAGTTATGGAACTACTTGTACTTGCTTGCAAAGAGCTACTTCTTCTGTGTAAGTCGTCTAATTAACTACAGTAATCAAAATTGGGACCTCATTATAGTCATAATACTTCTTTAATTCTCCTCTTTTTTTTTTAATGTTATTTTATTTTTTAAATGGAGGAAAGTTATTCATTGGGCCAAGTCTGGCTGACTCTTTGCAAATTTTCTCTTACAGTCTTGATCCTACTTGTTTCCCCACTGACCCACAACACTGCAGGTTCTGGGTTTTGGCAGAGCAGCCAATGCCAGTGATGTGGACTTCCCTGAATTGTCCATGGCGTTTTGCTGAAAACAGATACAATTTGGACCAAAAAAAAAAAGTTAACAAGTATCCATAAGGAAAAGCTGAACATTATAATCAGTTCCATCAACTGTAGTGTCTGCGTTCAGTATGGTAGTTCTGCTGAATAATATGTGCATTAATGAAGAAAAACCTGAAAAGGATACTTGCAAAAAGATAGAGAAGAGAACCTGAGCAAAAGAAAAATCGATCTTCCTTGTTAATGGGTTTAAGATTGCTGTAAACTGAGATGTGGCCTCACACATGCAGAAGACAGCATTTGCTTGTAATTGAGCAAATGGAGAAAAAAGTGCAGTTCCTGTACTGAGAAATTTGCAATTTAAGTACAAAGAAAGACAATAAAGAGATTCAGACAGAAGGGGACTACAAGGAAATGATACTGGTTCATGTGTTTGGTCTTGGTCCAGCAGCCTGACAGTTGCTGCAATGTTTTTGAGGGCATTGTGGCACACTCAATTGTAAGGACAGGTTAGATCAAGAACCTTAAAGTAGTCCCTGCTAGAATTTAGAGTTCTCTGATGTTTATACTTTATATGAGCATATCAACTATTTGATATTGTTATTTAGCGGTAACTGAAGATGTTCAGAATCAGTTGGGAGATTCTTAGTGCTTAGGTGACTTCATTAGGGTGATATTGTATTATCTTTAAACAATAATGCAAAAGAGAACTTTGTTTCGTATCTAGATTGCAGGTTATAATTTAAATCAGACCTGTAGCCATGTTTCTTAGTGAATTAGGAGCTACATGTTCCCAACCCCTTGAGCAAAATATACGTCCTCTTATGTGACATTTACAGACTATGTGCTTCTGTGTGGACTGATGAGTAAGCTGCTTCCTTAGCAGCTTACTAAAAACATGGTGTTTTAAGTGCCTCAAGAGCTGTCATCTGCCTGCATCCCGGAAACCCTGTTTTATGAGACTTTACAGTTATCTGGAGAGATATTCCTTGTGTGTTGGTTTAGTATGGGACTATGATAGTTGTATGCCAAAGTTGGCTTTAGGATTTTTTTTTTTCTAATTAAAACCATGACTTTTAAATTGAAACACAACAGGTTATAACCTGCTTCATACTTAAATAGAAGTCAATAATGTTTTACTTTGAAAGGTTTGGATTTCCACATGCACTTCATTGTGTTTGAGCGGATGTCCTTCTACAAAAGCAGCACTCATTTGTAGACTGCAGGCTACACTGAATAAAGATCAGTTGGTGTGTTTGGACTGAACAACTTAGATTTGTGTTGCTTCAAATCTTGAATTCATCATTTTAAATAAGTAGGTTGATGTTTTGTTTTTAAAAATCAGTAGGGCTATTCTCCTCTTTCCAATGTAATTGAGCAGCTGTTGAGGTATCAAAGAGGCTATGTTCTGTAGCTGTTGATTATCTTGCCACTTTTGTCTCTGAAATACATTTGACTCACTTGGCTTGAAAGAATGTAGATGTGTGAGGACATTGATAGAGCTACACAAATACATTAGATGTTGAATAGCAAGAGTGTACAAGTTGTTGTCCAACGGTAGGCAGTCCAGGTTATGTTGAGCCTGTGGCACACCTCAGCTGTCTCTTATACCTTAGGGAATCTCTTACTGACACTTCTTTTCTACAGAAGGGTGTTTCTGATGCTGACTCTTTCTTACATACCCTTTTGTTTATGTACTAGCTTCCTTATCTTATCTCCACAGGTTTTAGGGCCTATTGGTGTAGAACGTACTACACTGATAAAGCTCTGAAGAGCAAAGAAGAGTGAAAGAGAAGGTGGGGGGAGGTATAGGGCTGGAAAGCTACAAGAGCCTCTTCATACAAGTCTACTCTGAATTGTCTTTTTGCCTGGGGACAAAAAAAATCGCACACACTATTAGATTTTTGAGTTTTCTGAACGAAAAAATGATTTTCGTTGGGAAAGGATCTTTACATCTTTGCATTTGGTGTGAGGTCGTGGCAGGAGCAGTGTCACCGCCCCCTGGGGCGGGCAGGTAGCAGCCCAGCCGCCCCTTTTGCTAGTGTATTGCCTCCCTTGCTTGCCTGCTCCTCACACATATATTTGCCTTTAGCAAACTCACCTGAACTTCCTCTGCTACAGCTAAAGCCTATTCCTCCTTTTTCTTTTTTAGTGATTAATGAGAGTCATTGTTCCCTGTCCTCTCTAATATCTCCTTTGTATATTTGTCAGGCAGTCATTTCTCTCTTTGGTTTTCTTTCCCAGGACTAATCAGGTCCCAGCTCTTTTAATCTTTCCTCATGGGTCATGTTCTGTTTTCTCCTGAAATCTCTCATTTTTATGCCTTATAATTGTAGGTCAAACAACATTCGATCAAAATTTTAAGGGTGAATGTAAGAAATCGCTGTGCTTGTGGCAGCACATACAGAATGCCCTTCACAGTAATTCCTTTTCACATACCGTTATGAATAACTTCACCCGCATTGCTCCATTTGTGTGAAATTCACCTCTGAACCGTATATACTTAACAGAACTCAAGTTCCTCACTACTTTATTTAATTTTCACTGGCACCTCCTGCATAATTTAGCAAAGGAAGATCCATCCATTAGATCACTTGGTGACAGCTCCAGCTCTGTGTACTCAAACTGTTTCGTAAGAAATGGGGAGAATGTCTACGTGTGTGTAGGTTTGCCACATCTGGATCTGTCAGTGTTCATGTAAATGTTATTCCCAATCTGGATCCAGACCAGAGTGGCCATCTAAGTGGCAAATCATTTGGAAGTATGTGTCCATATAGCCAACAGGCATGGCAAAACTCCTTTAATAATCAGTTCTAAGCCTCACTCCTGCAAGAACAGAGGAATCACACTAAACTCAAGGAAAATATGTGCAAGTTGGCTTCAGTGCTAACATCTAATATGCTGTGTATTTGTTGTATTTTTAACAGTGTTTCAGGAAGAGAGCACCACAAAAATTAGATCAAGAAGAGAAAATTTGATATTAAATTTATCACATACTGTCCTGAAATCCATTGCTCAGGAAATAGGCATAGTTTTTCTTTAACATACAAGCATGTTTTTCTCAAGTGAAACCTCTTCATCTGAGAATTAACTAAATAAATAAATTGTTTCATTTGCAGGTTAGGACTACTGTGTAATTCTCAATACTATTAACACAAGTTCTACAAATGGCATTATGCACTTTTCTTGTTTCCACCTGAGTAGTTCATCTATCTGAGTGGCCATTATCTCTTGAGAAACACTTAAGTGGTTGGTATCATGTACTGAAGAGTTTCACAATATTTGCTGCGGTCTGGCTAGATGAAACCCAATTCTCTGCTGTTGTTTCAGTTCAGGGATAATTTCAGTTTGGGGGGGTTGTCTTCCATTCTGTCAGTTCTGTTATTATACAATTGCACTCCAGTCTTGGGCTAGCGTCAGCTGGTATGTATGAAGAAGTCAGCAAGTTTTAAAAGTAACAAATATGGTGGTTGATAGAATTTCTTTTGCCTCTCAAGAAAGCTCATTCGGAAAATCACTTAGTGACACAAAGTGCATGCGATGGCCTTGACCTGCCGCAGCCTCTCATTTTAGTACACAGGTAGAAAGTGCAGGTTGTAAGGAAACATCCAAAGTCACGTGGACTTGTGTTTGCTTCAGGATGTCATTTTTGGAGTGAAGGAAATATTATTAGTAATAATAATAGTAATAATAATAAAGGACTGCTGTATTTTAACAAAAAGGTATAAGGGACGAGCATCTCGTTAAGAGTTTTACTTTTTTGTAACATAACTGTTAAATCTTTGTAAACCTGAATAAGTACAGTTTTCTTCCATGCATGCAGGATAGTTTTCAATCCATGTATGTCACAGTAGACACAAGCAGTTTCTCTAATATTTCATCAGCATGTGATTACAAGTAATCATTTGCCTTTTGAGCCTGTGGATATTTGCCTCAATGGTAAATGAGGGAACTCATTCCAGAATTGAACTCTGATTTCTTTCTGTCTGGATAACTTTACTGGGCAGACCTGTGTGTTTTATACCATCGCAAAAATTCGTACTCAAAAGTAACTATACAAACACATGTTCCCCTTACATAAATTGCAAGAATTTTTAAAAATAAATACCGTTTATAACAATTGTATTCTTTCTCTGTGTGCAGCATGTGGTATCCTGCAAGGTAAAAAAGGTGGGAGAACCAGCTTCTTGGAGTAACATTAATTGTTTTCTTTTGGCTATAAACCTGGGAACAAAATGATTAAATAGACTGGAGAAGAGGGGCAAACCTCAAATAAAAAGGCACTTAGATTTATTGTGTTTTGCAGGGTTGTTTTCGGGAACAACGCATGTCTCTTGAGACTTTGTTTCTTATCCATTTTATAGAGCTCTGGCCTCTTAACAGCACTGCTTTAATGGCTTGTTCTTGGGGTTCTGAGTTGGTATCAGCATTTGCCATGAAAACAAGTCTGTTACAAAGAGGTCAGGTTTCACGAGACAGCAATAGACTTGTAAAAACAGATTTTACTGGCACAAATAAAGTCAGAATTAAGAAGAAACCAGAGATTTGCGTATGGAAACGAGATATAGAAGGAACAAGTATTGAGCTAAACTGATAAACAATTTATAAATGGGGATTGATTGGGAGACACACAAATGGGGATTTTTTTGTTTTTAAAACCACTTTTAGGGACATTAATGAGTTTTTCTGAAGATTTTGTGCAGTTCTCTGCAATTCTGACTTTTGCTGTCATTAATGACTAAACTTCTGAGGAAATACCTTTCTCCTGCTCAGGTGGAAAAATGTTCTTTAAATATCAGCCTCAATTAACAATTTATATTGGATTTTCTAAATAATATAGTTGAATCTGTTCTTACTTGCTGCCCTGACATTGTTTTGTTCTTGTATTACTGATTTTATTTAGTTTCTTGAAGTTCTTGAGAGGCTTTCTTCTGTCGTTAATCTTTAGCTGTAAAGTACAGGGTGCATTGGAATAAATCATTATATATATATAATGTTTGTGTGTGTGTGTGTAATATATACAGTGTGTATATATATAATATATACAGTATATTCAATATATACATGTATATTATATATATACATGTATATATTGAATATACTGTATATATTATATACACACACAAAAATATATATAATAATGATCTATATAATGATACAGTAGATACAATATATATACATATATAAATGAAAACAAAATATTAGGTTTGTCATCCCACTCTGTCCCTTTAAATAATCTCACTGATACAAGGAAATTTTCGGTGTGACTTTATAGTTCCTATGGAGACAAAACTTATCAAAGCAAAGCTCTTACAGACTTTTAAAAAACCTTTCTGCCTTGTCAAAACGGTCCTTTCTTACACCACTGGCTGTGTGATACATCTGCGCTACACAATGGCTCTGAGACTTGTGTTGTTGGTTTGTGGTGTTATTATTATTTATACCTTTATTACATTCCAAGAGATTTTATTTTGAAAGTTAAGCAGACTTGCCTAGCTTGCTACATCATGCTTTCAATACATAGATGATGAATGCAAAGAACTACACTTTCTGTTAGAAAATCTGTTAAGAACAGCACAAGGGAAATATTGTGCTGACTCTCCAGATGAACACACGTTGTCTGTGTAGGCAGGGATTAGAATGGATGAGGAGGGGAGGAAGTAAGACAAGTCCGGATGCTTTTGTTTTGCTCTTCTGTGGTGGAAAACTACAGTAGAGTTGGACAGCATCAAATTCAGCAGAAGGCAGATCCCGCAAGTTTAGAGTTATGGGAACAATCTGGTATACGTGCAGTTTATTTGACTTGCACTGAATCTTGCAGTTTTGTGAAACTGAACTTTGGTCTGTAGAAAAGAACTATTAAGTGTCTTTTTCCTTCTGATGATTTCTTAGCAATGAAAAGAAAATATCTATTTAGGGAGAGAACTGTTTCAAGGTTTCCTCTCCCTGTCCTGTCTCCACCTCATCCACAGGCTGGCTTTAAATGTAAGACTTCGGTTGTAACATCTTTATGTAAGTTGTGGCTTTTTTCTTTGCTTTTTAAGTAAGTGATTAATTAGGACTTAACCATGAGGTTTATGAATCTGTTACTGCTTAAAAGTGAAAGAAATAACTGAAAGTGGAACATAGGGAACTGGTTAAATTCTGCAGGTGAGTGAGTCTAGTTCTCTCTGCGGTGAGGGTGGGTAAGGAACCGGCTGTGGAGTGCGCAGGGGCTTCGGGGACCTGCTGCCAAAAGCCACAGCCAAGCATGGGGCTCATTTTAAGCATGGATACCAGAGCTTCTCTGCATACATCCTGGCAGTCTGAATCACATTTGAGGTACCAGACCCAGTTTCCAACGGCCATGGTGTTTGCATCATGTGGTGACAACTGCTTTCAGATGATTTCGCTAGAGAGGGTGGTTTGGTAGTCTTGTTAATCAGCCTTTGGGAGGGCCGCTGACAATGCTGCAGCACTTGGACTCTGCTGGTATGATTAGGAATGTTCCTTCCCGAACTGCTGATGCAAATACCAGAATGCAGTGCAAAAAAGGATTTATTCTGACCAGGGGTAGGAAATAGCTATATTAGTAATAAGAATCTTTAACTTACGTAGTTAGGTCTATGTTAGGAGTTAGTTTGTGCATGGAGGGGAAAGCCATCAGGTGATGTCACAGTTGCTTCACACTCCAAAATTTAATTTATTGATGCTGTGCAGGAGTATTAAATTGTGGGGTAGTGGTGGTGGGAGGAAGCATTCATTAGAATGCTCAGTGTGCATCAGTGCTGTACTTGTACCCTACGCAGAAAGGCATTATTGAGAACACCTTACAGTAAATAGGATGTAAAACAATCTCAATTAATAAACAAGTAAAATAGAGGAACTCTTTCAACACAAAACTTGAATGTTAAGAGATGAGTAACTTACTAATATTGGTCTACTACATTGTGGTTTTTATAATTTATACAAGAGTAGAAATTTTCTTTAAATCTGATTTTAAACATAAATCGGTATCATTGAGTTTATACAGAGATTGTTCCCTATGCAGTTACAGGGAGTGGAATGCGTGTGGAATTATTCATGTTGTGAGCTATCCAAAATGAGTTACCTCTGAATAGCTGCTCTTTGGGTTAATTATGTAGTAAGTAGCAGTAAATAGAGCAATTAATTAGAGGCTTTTGTATTCCTTTCCCTTCAGCTTTTATTTCCTGAGCAAAGAAATCCAACTACTGATCAATTTCTTAGGTGTCTGTTAGATGGAAGGTATTTATTGATCTGCCACTTCAGTTGGCTCAATTTTGTGAACTCCTGAAGTTGTAAGTGCTTGAAATTATATTGGGAAGCAATGTGTGTTCGCTTGGACTTCTGAGATGGAAGTGTTCGTACCTGGTTAAAATTCTTTTGAGATTGTTGATTTTTTTTTTTTGTTTCTTTTTCTTTTTTTTTTTCCTATCAAACCAACTTGTACAACTCTGCCAATGCTTTTACTAAAGTGAGTGTTATTAAGGACTGAAGTATGACTGTCGGGAATCAAATGTTGTTCTGGAAATTTTCTATTGCAGTCAGTTTTTTGATGAAGTATAGCGGGGCCCAAGCTACTTATATTGATGTGAACTGCAGTAGTTTAAAAATTGGTATGCTTTCCAGCTGCATGCCAGTCAATTTGTACACTTGATTCTATTTGAGAGATTAATTTTAATTTTGGTTGAAATATTCTTTACCAAATTAAGTCAAAATTAAATTATTCTCAATACACCTTCAACCAATGAAAGCATCCTGTTGAGCAAAGTTGATAAGGTAATTAGACTAATTTTTCTTTACGTGTAGAGAAGAGGACTATTTGAAGTATTTGGGGGTATTTTTGCAACTTGACCTATGATCTGGAGTTTGGTTTAGGCAGAAATTTTTCCTCACTTTACTCCTTCAAATTACATATTCTCTTATTTTTAGCCATTTCTGCATTTGAAGTCCAGCCACTTTCAGCTGAGGTTCAGGAAGGTGGAGTAGCTCGATTTGTCTGTAAAATAACAGCAAACCCTCCTGCCGTTGTGACATGGGAAGTGAATCGAACAACTTTACCTGTAGTCATGGACAGGTACGTAGACATTTTATAATGTCATTTGTGATAATTGTCTCTGTGATAATTTTGAGCCTGCTACAAGAATAAAATCTGAATATTTGCAATGCCAGTACATAAAAAAAGGTTCTGTGTAGCATGTCCACTACTAATGAGCCAAATAATTAGTAATAGTTTTGTTGTCAGCGAATTTTAAATAGATGTTATGAACGCAGACCAGAGTCACCTGTTATTGTAAATGCAATAAACGTAGAATCATAGGATGTATGTTGACCTATGAATTGTTATTCAAAAATTTTACATGCAAGTCATTCTCAGGAATGGGAATTGCTGTGGGGTACAGAATAGGTGGACTTCGACTGTGGGGATAGTTTGAACTAATGGGATTGCTTTCACAGGTGCAGTATAGAAAAATTGATGCTGAACCTGTTTTTTTTTTTTTCTTTGAGGGCTTATAAAGAAATATATGTGCAGAAAATGAATTAAAACACTTCATGCTGGGGAAATTCTGCTCAGGGGGACTTCTCTCTTGAGTTGATTAACTTGAAGCATATAGCCTGTTCTGTGCTAGATATTATCTCCAGCCAGACTTCATTCATTGAACCTAATCCCATCCTTCTCAGCATGTATCTTTTGTTGAACATGTCTAAGACACCTAGTATGCAAAGGAAGGTAAAAGAAGGTAAAAAGGGAAACACAAAAACTGCAAGCATAGGTGGGTTTATTGGAAACTGTATTCTGTAGCAGAAATTACTGCCAAAAAAAAACAGCCAACCTGAGTAATATGAACATGGTAGCTGGCTAAAGAAGGCTGGGATGGTTGCTTCTGAGGATGAGAAAGATTGGCTGGTTAAAAGTAGACTCTTCTGCTCTCATGGCGGTGTTAGTCGGGGAATCTTGCCTGTAGTTCAGAAATGCAGGGAGGTGAGTCATGTATCGAGAGTGTTTTTGAGTCTCCAGCCTGCTGTTCCCAGGTCAGTGTAGCAATGGCTGTTTATAAATCAAGTATTCCTTTCACTGGTGGAACATTTATCTACGTTTCTTTTTTGTTTCTATGATAGGATAACTGCTCTCCCTACAGGAGTTCTTCAAATCTATGGTGTTGAACAGAAGGATGCTGGGAATTATCGATGTGTTGCCACAACGATAGCCAATAGACGTAAGAGCACTGAGGCAACACTGAGTGTTATTCCAGGTACTCAGCATGTGAGATTTTTCCACGATATTACAGTCTTCTTTATTCTATAGCAAAAACACTTATTTACATTGGAGGGCTGTGATTGCCCTCTGAACCACTCACCAAAATAATTATTTTGCTTGCTTACATCTTGTGGCTAAAATATTGTTCAATATATTTTTTTTGACAATTACTGAAATAAGGATTTGATGTGAATTTAATTTTAAGCATCCATTAAAAAATTGTCATATTTTTTCATATATAATTAAGTTTTTGTTCAATTGTGCTCACTTTCTTTGTTCTTTTTTTTATTTGTATTTTTCTCCAAAGCTTCAGACTTGAAACCTTTTCACAAGCCAGCTATAATAGCTGGTCCTCAAAACATTACAGCATCTCTTCATCAAACTGTCATACTGGAGTGCGTAGCCACAGGGAATCCAAAGCCAATCATCTCATGGAGCCGGTTAGGTAGGTCTTAAAATTATAGCATGCAACGTTCAGCCTGTGGAAAGGAAGTGAAAGTGGAAAGAAAGGATTTCAGCAATTAGTTTACTGTTCTGAGGCTTCATGTAGTAAGCAATGATTAGTAGGTTAGGGTAGGATAACTGAAACACTTTGTCACGTACTTCCATACTGTTGTAGAGAACCCCTGAGGTTTCCTGAGGCTTTGGGCTTGCCTGCTTCTGTTATCAATCCTGCACTGCCCCCAGTGCATTATGGACAAGGTGCCAGGTGGGGTGGTGACTTACAGGGATTTGTGAATCAGAATAGAATCACTGGCGAGTTAGGGCAGATTGGAGTGGCTGCATCCTACAAAACAATCCTGTAAATGTTTCTCCCCCTATTCTTCTTAGAAGCACTATGTGAGTGGGGTTTGGGCCTTGTGTTAATAGACTATTTAGACTCTGGATTGCCACAGTCAGACCCTTAGTAACCTGACTGGAAGGGGAAGAGAGGGAATGCAATAAGAGTAAGAATGTTCATCAGCGCATCACATTTTTCTATGAAAATTGCCTCCATTTTTGCATATCTCCTGACATGTACCTAAATGTGAAAGTCAGGACTATACCTATAGAAGCAAATCATCAAAAGTTTTCCTATGTTTTATTTCTAAAAGTGGGAGAAATAGCTGTGTTTCCTGGTTGATTCAGTAGCTCTTCTAGGCAAGCAAGTAAAAAAAAAAAAAAAAAAAAATTACATAATAGTTAACCTAAGTTTTGTTTTTTTTCATTCAAAAATAAAAGAAAATATATGATAATCAAATAGAATTATTTTATCCCCAACATAAATTAGGTGGAGATAGATGATCCCTGTTTATAAAGATGTTGTGGTCATTGGTAGTGATGAACTGAATCTTAGTGCAAGCCAACTGGGGAGGCTAACTGGAAAAATGGCGTTAGTTTTTTAGGTGTGATGGTGAATATCAGATATAAACGACTTACTAAGTGAAGCAACCTAACTGTCTGAATGGTCAGATAACTAGAGTTAAGAACAAAGCAAATGCAAAATGGAAATCTCTGAAAACTCATCTACGATTTCCCTTTGCGTTTTTTGACCTTTAAACTCTAATCCATGCCATTACCATTTAGGCAACCTTATTTAGACTGGTTATTTAAATACATTGAGCAACCTCTTAACCACACCTCTCCCACTGTCTCGAATAGACCATAAGTCCATTGATGTCTTCAATACCCGTGTCCTTGGAAATGGGAACCTCATGATCTCTGACGTGAAGGTGCAGCATGCAGGCGTGTATGTCTGTCGAGCCACTATTCCAGGCACACGAAACTTCACAGTAGCAATGGCAACTCTCACTGTGCTGGGTGAGCCTGCTTTGACTTCTACTGTGTTTTAATATCATGCTTCTGTCTTGAGCTTTGCTTTGTACTGGTTTGAATTTTCATCTCAAATGTAGTGCACTAAGGGTTGTAGGAAGGTTGCCAAGATGAAACAGATCACAGAACTGTGGCTGCCTTCTTTTGTCTCTTGACTTGCATGAGAAGTGTCTCAGGTACTCAATGTCTGAGTTATAAATGAATAGTTCATTTGCACTTAGAGATAGCCAGGTGCAATGTTTCATCTGGGAAGACTGACTTCCAACACAGAATCCAGTGACAAAGTAAAAATATGTAATATACCCATATGCATCATTAGCAGTATGCTGTAGGCTGGAGTTTGATTTATTGTTTGTATTCATAAATGTAAAACCAAAAATGTGTAGCAATATTGCTTTTTGTGGAGATAGTATGTATTTTTACATACTTGGAGTTGGACTCGATGATCCTTATGGGTCCCTTCCAACCCGGGATATTCTATGATTCTATGATTCTATGATTTTAAACAAATGTGCCTTGTTTACATAAAAGGTGCTTTCTGCATGGGTATATGTATGTTTGAGTGGCCTGAGGAGAGAGGCCTGTGTGTGGGAAAATTCTTTCGTAGTCTGACTGTCCTGGCATTTATGTGGGCTTGATTTTTTTGCTTGTTACTTATCTGTAGCTCCACCTTCATTTGTGGAATGGCCGGAAAGTTTAACAAGGCCAAGAGCTGGTACTGCTCGTTTTGCCTGTCAGGCAGAAGGAATTCCTGCCCCAAAAATTTCATGGTTGAAAAATGGAAGGAGAATACACTCCAATGGTAGAATAAAAATGTACAACAGGTAAGATTACAATTGCTGTATGAGAGCTGTGCTTGTGAAGAATACAATTCTTATCAAAGGATGAGATTCCAGTAACTAAATACAGCCAAACAAGATATGACTCAAGTAAACAAAATTGGACATTAAGTGTAACATTATGGACATTTCCCAGGCAGAAGGAATGCAGGTTAGTCAATACCTAAAATCCTCAGTGAAGATTTTGTGATCTCTGCCTTACCAGGGAGGAAACTGAAGTGATTTCACCATGGAGTTACTGTAGATTTACAGTACTGTAGCAGAGATCAGAACCTTGCCAGTTGTTTGAGGCCTGTTTCACTCCTTCTGTAGAGTGAACAGCTCATATTAAAGAGTTAGTTAAGAAATTACAACCCTAAGGTTGTGCTTTTTGCAGGTGGGAATAGATATACAGGCTTGTTCTCACTGTGCCTGGCTTTGCAGGCATAAACACAAATACTGACGTGGCAGGTTTTGAGTAACACTTCAGGTTGCTAAGTTTCACAACTGCACATCCATTTCTAATTGAAAAGTTTATGAAGTACAAGTCATTTAAACTCATGAAACAGAGGCAAACATAACTGTTGTTGCATTATATAGAGCTATGTTTATCCAAGATGTGAGCTTTTTTTCTTTTTCCTTTTTTTCTTCCTTTTGGATTCAGTAAATTGGTGATTAACCAGATCATTCCTGAAGATGATGCCATTTATCAGTGCATGGCTGAGAACAGTCAGGGATCTGTGCTCTCCAGGGCCAGGCTTACTGTAGTTATGTCAGAAGACAGACCCAGTGCACCTTATAATGTCCATGCTGAAACGATGTCAAGCTCAGCAATCCTGCTGGCGTGGGAGAGGCCACTGTATAATTCAGACAAAGTGATTGCATACTCTGTGCATTACATGAAAGCAGAAGGTAAGCAGTTCAATTTAATGTGTGTCCATATACTGTTATATACTTATATGCAGTAAGAACTTGAATGGCCATGCAAAGGATACCAAATTTGTATAGCTCATAACCAAGGCTGCATCAGAGCATAATGGCATAAAAATTCATATTGTAATCAACAGACATGCATGGGCAAAAGTGCTTTTGCCAAATCATCTCATTTGTGGAACTGAATGTTCTTCCAACTCACCTTTGTCTGATCACTCCAGTGAACAGACTTTGAAGTCAGGAGTGGGCTTAAAAACTTGGAACCTCCCTACTAATGTGTGTGTTTCCTTCAGTTGTCCTCAGAGGGAAATTCTGCCTACACTCTCTTCCACGTGCATGCTTGGCTAGGAAGGACAGAGCATACACCAGAGTCCTGGAGGCTTACAGAGTTGAAACTTTCACTAGATTCAGCTCTTCTGTCTAGATCCCCCAATTCTTGTGACTTTACAGACTTCCATATGGTTTGGAGTAGAATAATTGATACATTTAGCTTTAGCTATCATCTTGTAGAATATCAACTTAATGAGAAAATTTGCTTTCCTTTCACCCCTTGCTCTCCTACAATGAGAAATGTGTATTCAAACTTTTAAAATATGTGGAAATAGCCATGAATGGTTTGCCGTAGTCTTTTAAATGTTATATAAATTCCTATGTAGAAGGGAATGGCTAATTAGAAGAAAAATGAGTAACTAGACATTTTTAATCACTTAGTGTTTTGTAATTGCTTTAAATTAAGGAAATCTTTAAGGTGATAGGAAACAGGTATTTTTCATAAGTAAGAGAAGTGACAGACAAAGGACCTGAAAATTTGTTTGATGTATGGCTTAAACTAAGCTGTAATGCAGCTCTGTTTTCTAGGAGGACTGATTTCTTTTTTCATTTCTATTCAGTAACTAGTTTATTCAAGGACAGGACTGCAGATGCTCAGCTCTGCGTGGAATACCAGTCTGCCATCTGCTAAGCAGAGGACAGGAAGGACAGCTTAATTACTCTAATACTGATGCAGGAATAGCTGCCTTTGCTTTTGCAAGTGGGATTTTTCAGGACACAAGAGAATTTTGTCTGAAGGAAGGAAGGAAAGAGTTTTAAAAGATAATGAGGACAAGAGGTGCGGGAAATTACCCCCTACACTTTCAGTCACTGAGTTATTGTGCTCACAACCCCCACTCAAAGCTAATATGAATAAAGTCACACTAGATAAGCTATCTGGGTAATTGTATGTCCGGTGCCAGTGTAGAGAGCAGAGACCGGGTAACTTCAAAGAAAACTTGGAAATTGTCCTTAGGGAAGCTTGTATTTGTGCAGGAAATACTTTTTCACAGTAGTGAAAATGAGGTATCTTCTGAAACTTGTATTCTGCAAAATTGTTTTGCAGTCCCTGCTTCCTTTGCCTGCCTATACAAAGGTTGTATCTTGTGAAATAAAAACAAATCAAACAACAACAACAATGAAAACCCACCAAACCGTGTATTATTTAAACTTGCTTTCTCAAATACCCTTTTTTTTAATCTTTCCAGTCTTGTGACATTTATTTTAGATAAGGCTGTTGTGTATTTCACGTTAAGAACTCCATGGTGTGGGGTGGGGAGGGCTATGTTATATGGAGTAATTACAGTGCTGGGAATCAAAATGTGGGTGATCTGTGTGCATTTTTAATTGGTACCAGACGTACTGCGTCAGGACATAAAAATATTTTTGTATTGTTTTGTATTGTAGAAAAAACATTGGGGTTCAAAGGACTGCACTCAAGTAAAAATAGTTGCTTTCTTAGAGGTAGTCTGTGAACCTTTCAGAGGATGTTGCCCACATCAGAGGCATTATTAAAAACTTAGAAAGCATGCCTTTGTGAGAAAGTATCACATCAGTTAGTTCTGCAATCTAAATTGAAAAGCAACTGTATTTGGAGAAATACAAATTAAATAAAAAAGAAAATCTCTTGATTCAGTGAGATGACATTCACACCATACCCAGGCTCAGAGGTGCTAAAATATACTGACATTGACAACATCTTGCTTACTTTGTAAGAATTCTGGATAATTATATATTTGTGTAAATAGTTTGCATGAAGGTATTGCTGTCATTATTTTCTTCAGCCTGTCTTTCCTCAGTCCAGCCTCACAATTTGTTTCAGACCCTAATTAATATTAAGAAGAATCTCAGATGTCTCTGACTTAACTAGAATTAGAATTAGAATTACTTGCTTAACACCTCTCATATGTGTAACTTTTTTCTTTATACTTTTTTGTTTATATATTGTTCTCTTGGTTTATTTAGGAACCTTACTTGTCAGTGTAAGTAAGGAAGGAAGACTTTATGGCAAAAAATAACAAAATGCTTTCTAAGTCTCCTAAATTATACTGATGGTTATGATTCCATAAGTTTTAAACATAAAGGAAAACTGGATAATACACTAATCATATGCAGTTCCAGAGAATTTTCTGTAGAGTTCACAACGTGGTAGGTGCTTTGAATACAAAAGATACCATCACTCATCGTTTAATTTCACAACTTGGGCATTTTGCCGCTTCACTATAAAAAGAGGTTCAGGTCCTCTTCCTTATTTAAATTAAAAAAAAAAAAGTTTTAATGAAGTTAGTTGAAGAAACTAACAGGTGGCGTGGTGTTTTTTGTTTTGTCTTGTTTTTTTGTTTTTTGTTTCTTTTAAGCAGAATATTTTACATTCAAATCGGGGTCATAGTAGCAAGAAGAATAAGGGTCTGATGAGCATGCATGTTGGAGTGTGTTAATTCCTTGTTAGTGATTCAGAAAAGGCACAAAGGGAACACTGATTGTGGTGGAAGGCAAGCCTTGTTCTCTATTATGGCTGTTTCATTAGGGCCTCTGCATGAGGCCTAGCAATCCATTCAATAGGAGAACAAGTCCTTTTAATTTGAGCTCAAGGATCTTGTTTAGCAGGTCAGAAATCGTGCCTTCCAATTCGTAATTAACAAGCCATTAACTAGTCTGTTGTGAGATACTCGTAATCTTGTCTAATTAAAATGCTATCAAGTTAATTCATAAATGTGGGAAAACTTAATGATGGAATTTGCCTTTCGTTTTGTTTATAAATTCATTTGTGAAGAGGAGGAGCTGGCTCTTACAGAGTTTTGATTAAGTTGACAAGCATTTGGTGTGAATTGTTCGTTAACACAGCAGCTTTCACCACACAGTATTCCACTTTATAGCCTTCCTCTATAGGAATAAAGCCCAACAAAGACAAGAACTGCTGCTTGCATTGCTATGCATATTTTAATGTGAATTGCTGAGAATTTTTTCTTTTTTTTGTCTCTTTTTTTCTGTCTTTTTTTTTTTAACAACTCATTAAGGAGCAAAACACTTTTGAAGCTCATTCTAGGCTATTCCTGTTGGCCTTTTTCCAAATAAAAGAAAAAAAATGTCAATCAAATGTACTAGGATTTGCAGGGCTAAAACGAGATCCTTTTGCTGAATAATTTCTGTTTGTTTTGTTTTGTTTGGGGGGGCGGGGTTTTTGTTTGTTTTTTTTTTGTTCTGTTTTGTTTTGATGGAGTGGAGCCTTTGCATTCCTCCCAGTCTGCTATAGTAAGGCTCTGTAAATAGGTTTTGAAAAAACCTCCCTGACTCTAAACAAACAGGTTTAGAAGTTTGCTATGAACGATAAGGCTATTAGAGCTTGTCTGTTGTGTTACTGTACATTGGTCACAGTTTGTTGTGACTAATTCTAAAAAGGGGTTTAGAGTTGCATTCAGTGTCTGTAATTCATGAAAATCCTGAAACACCATAATCTACATCACAGCAAGACACAGTTACCCCTGTGCATAAAAGAACTCTACGTAGTAGGTTGAAAAAATAGAGGTAGGCTGGAGAAGATCATGAAATAACTTTGTAAGATCTCAAAGCTGGATACTGTGATGTTTAGAGATTGTCAGAAGTTTTTGTTTGTTTAACCATTGTTTTATGGCAGGTTTAAACAACGAAGAGTACCAAGTGGTCATTGGAAATGATACAACCCATTACATTATTGATGATTTGGAACCAGCTAGCAACTATACCTTCTATATTGTGGCTTATATGCCCCTGGGAGCCAGTCAGATGTCAGATCATGTGACTCAGCACACCCTTGAAGATGGTAAGACAAACAAATACCAGTCATTTTAAGTGAGTGTTTTTATTTGCACTGAATAGAAATGTGCAATCAAGTGCTAACATCTCTTGAGGATCCAGTGACATCAGTGAGACTTCTGGATACATGCAATGTAAGACTGAGCCAGCTAATGAAAGGAATAAGAATAAAATAACGTTCTGACAGGACAACATTGTATATTACATGGTGTCTTTTTTTTTTTTTATGTTGAAAGACATTTCATTAAATCAGGTAAATAACTGTTTCAGATCTTTAAGAACTTCCTCAGTGCTGAGAATTTGTTGGAAGCCTAGGATTTCATCTCTGACTCTGTCTCTTGGTCATCTGAAACATGACTTGACCTGCACACCCAGTGCATCTTCTGCAAATTTTTAAGGAAAACTTGGAGTAACAATTTGACATACCAAAAAAATTAAGTTTTTTTTTTATTTTTTTTATTTTTTTTATTTCTGTGCAGTGATTTAACTATCCAGAACATCATGTCAGCAACAAACTGTTTAGTACATCTTGTTGGAACTGATTATCAAATTCTGACAGGGTTAAGCTTTGACAGTGTGGAACATTGCCTGTTCCAGTTGTCTGCCTGTCTCTTTGCCAGGAGTTAATTACCCTTACAACATGGTTGGTGGAAGGGAACATGCACAGAGTCTCCAGCACTACAGGGTGTAGTCTAGACTCCTAGTTTAAGCTTCTGCATCTAACCTTGACAGTCAGTTTGGCAGAACAGTAAGGTGCTGATTGCCATCAATTCCTGCTGGCAGCAATAAGAGATGAAAATGTTGAGGGCTTTACAGAAAGAAGCTTGCTAAGTCTCTACTGTATGCAGAAGATGAGAAGTATGAGCAGTGTCAAGCGATTCATAGGTTGGACTAGGTGATCTTGAAGGTCTCTTCCAACCTAAAGGATTCTGTGATTCTTAAAATAAACAAGAACCTACAAACTTATTATTACTCTTATATTACAAGTACCTCATCATAGGTTAAGGCATCAGATGAGAATTTTACATCTCTCTCTTTCCCGAGCTCAGTAACTTTTGTCCTTTTCCTCTTTAGTTCCCTTGAGAGCTCCTGAAATTAGTTTGACAAGCCGGAGTCCTACAGATATTCTCATCTCTTGGTTGCCAATTCCTGCAAAATATAGGAGAGGTCAGGTGGTCCTGTACCGTCTGTCTTTCCGCCTCAGCACAGAGAGCAAAATCCAAGTCTTGGAGCTTCCGGGGACTTCAGATGAGTATCTCCTCGAAGGCCTGAGGCCTGACAGTGTCTACTTGGTTCGTATCACTGCTGCAACAAGGATTGGCTGGGGAGAGGCATCTTTGTGGACTTCCCACCGGACTCCGAAAGCTACAAGTGTGAAAGGTAATTCTTATGTTACTGGCAGCTTGGAGATGGGGTCAATTGCGGGCTTCATCTGAGGGCTACAGTTTTTTCTGACAGATAGCCAATGACAGATTTCACAAGGATGTGAAATAGGTTTTCCCATTACATGTTCTTGTTCTACTGATCTAGAAAATAGTATTCTGAGTATGATTTTGTGCATAATCTGCACAAACTTCTGATTCCTAGAATAAAAAATTAAATGAAGTTAATAGTTTTAGGATCAAAAGTTGATGAGGAACTAATCTCTCTTGTGCTTTATATGTGACAGTAGGAAGAAAATCTGATATGTTATTTTTGTGTTGATCTTCAATTGTCGCATGCTGATATTCACATATTTGACACGGTGGTAGGAAACTTTAATTCACATGTTTTAGCCTGTAGCCTTGTTTCCAACACAGTTTTCTTCTATTCTACACGATTTTAATCAAAAACAAACAAACAAATCCAAAAAATATAGTTGTTCAGTGTAAAACCCTTTCCTTCATTTTGGACATTACACATTGGAGGCCTGTGCGGGTACTTAATGGAGCTGTGTTGACATGTGTGTCTACATTACAAATGAAACACGCATTTTGAATTTGCAAATTAACTTATTTGAAGTCTGATTTAAGTTGTTATATTAATGTAAGCCAAAGCTCAGTTATTTAGTAATGTCATGCAGAAGAACATTCAACTTTGCATGAATGCCTTAAAGATATGAATTTGAATTTGTAAGTGTATTTCTTAGCTTAGTCTACGTCCATCGTATTTGGATTTCACTGAGTTTTGACTATAGTAGCAAATTATTATCATTTGACAAAGTGTGGTATTATTGTTATTCACATTTGCTCTGGCTCATTTTACAGCAGGAAATAATTTTATAAACCTCTTAGGATTGTTTTTATTTTCCTTTGAAAAAGGGTATTAAAAAAAATTGAATTTATTTCTTTTTTCTTGTTTTTTTCTTTTTTTTTTTTAAGAAGCTGTATTCAAAAATGTTTTTTTCCTTATTTATTGTAAATTATGCTTTTAGATTGGCTATAGGGAATCAATCGTCCTAATAAAGAAGAATGAGCTAGAATCAAAATCTTGAGTGAACTTAGCAGTGAGGGACAACCAGATTTTTGCATGGAAATTTGTTTTTTTTCTCAAATATAATAATATTATGTATATTTCTCCAAAACCAGCACCAAAGTCTCCTGAGCTGCGTTTGGAGCCAATGAACTGTACAACCATTACAGTACAGTGGCAACAGGACTCTGAGGACACTGCAGCTATTCAAGGGTACAAGCTGTATTACAAGGAAGAAGGCCAACAGGAAAATGGGCCAATTCTGTTGGATGCCAGTGATCTTGAGTATACTGTCAGTGGTTTAGGTGAGTACATAAAATATTTCTTAACTGTTCTGGAGACAATAAAATCAAAGGACATCTTAGGGATCTTAAATCTTCAGATCTGTAAGGCACCAATGTTAGGTTTGGCTTTGTATTTTCCCAGCAATAAGTTACGCAAGCTTGAGTTATGCTGCTCATGGAGTAATCCTATCCCTAAATATATGTTGCACAACACTTGGATAACCAGATCTTGTAAATCTTGTATAAGTTGGAAGAAGAATACCAAACTACTTTACCACAAGATACAGAACTTGTAGTTAGTAAATATTGCTGGTAAATCACCCATCTTTTTCTTTCTAATATTCAGTTTAATATTCTGTGTTTTCATCTTTTGTGTGTTTGTGCTTGGTCTAGTAGCAGGCAAAGATGAATACAAAATTGCGAAGATTTTTCTCTGGTGTTTCTAGCCTATGTTTCTGTTATTTGTAGCCTTTGTCACGGCTATACTGCCCAACAAGCACTGTTTGCTCACTGCAGAATTGCTATAGGACACATTACTGTAATTTCTTGAAAATTTTACTGGGGTGCTACAGTAAAAATGAACTACAAATATCTTAAAATATTAATGGGATAGTAACATGCATGGGGTAGTAGCTAGTAGCCCCTCTGCATGTTATCTCCTTTATATTTTAAGTAGTACTGGCAAATATTTGCAGGACTGAACACAAAGATTAGAGCACAGAGCTTGCAGAGTCCCATTGGAGTCTTTCCATTGATCATCAGACTGTGTTTCCTCTTGTAGCTCTTGCCTTGTATATCGCTACAGATGTCTTGATATCACCCCTAGTAAGAAGGTGCTTCTGTTTATAGATAAAAAGCTGAGCTTTTTGTCATAAAAAGATGCTCTCTGTAGTGTAATCGGCAAAAGTAATATAGGACTTGATATTTAATGTTTGAAATGTGTCAAGATAGTTTATTAGGGGTAGTGTGGAGAATCTTTAATCTTTACTAAATTATCAAAATTGACTGAAGTCTTAACTAGGTCAAATGGCCTCTTGACCATGCTCAGATAATTCTCATCTGCTGCATACAGTTGAGATACTATTTTAGAGGAGAGCATTCTGGTCTGTTAACTGGACAACTGACCATCTGTGACCATTCCTAGCCAGAGCATCTGGTAGCAGCTGACTGTTTAACCGAGCTGTGAGACAAAAGAGCAATGGGTTGTAAGGATGTGGTGTCTGTGTGTCTTAGGACATAAATGCATTTTTTTTGTCTTCTCTTTATGCAGTTACTAAACAGTAATTTCAGACACAGGCAAAGTCATTAACTGTGTGACCCCCATCGTGCGAATTTTCTCAGTATCCTAATCTTCCTCAGACTAAAATATTGTTTTACAGAATTGTGTTAAAATTATATTATCTGTATGTTTTTATTGGGTTTTCTTTCCAGTAAGCACACAGAGGAGAAAACAAAAGCAAAGTGAGTTTGGGAAACAACAACTTTCACATGGTCATATTGTTATCCAACTTGTAGAATGTATAGGCATGGAGAAATTCACATGCTTGAGTTAACCATTCAGTCATGGCGCACAAGATGTTTTGAGTGTTTATTCCGTAACTTAATTCTAAGTATCTACGTATGATGACCAAAACAGGATACATCCCATATAATCTGACTGCTGTTGCTTATATTTTTTCACGTATGTGTAATTTATGATGCCATAGGTTAGATCCACTGAAAAGTGTTTGTTGTCATTTAGCTTTCAAATAGATGTCAGCTTTTTTATTTTTAATGGAACATACAGAGTTATTTGAAGTGTATTTCAAATATGGGAAACTTACCTATGTAAGTTTCTTTACTGATTTCCTATTTTTATATTTGCTTTGTAGCATTTATAGAAAAGGGCATTCATTGTTACACCTGTGAAAGACTCGCTTGGCACGAGAAATTTGATCAGGTCATGACTTTCCGCTGCTAGGATGATTATATATGTTGAAGCCTGGAAAATTCACACAGATTTCTCATAGTGATAGTACCTATTTGACTACCGTATTTGCCAATTGGGAAGCTGACTGTCTGAAATATTTGTGCATGCTAAATTATTTCTTAGAAAACAGTACACAACCAACCTTATTCTGCCCATAGTAGCTGCACCTGTGGAGAATATAGCAGGTAAAATTATATGCAATATATAAAACCACAAAGAGTGTAGCGACATCCAAAAGACAGTAAGGGACTTGATTTGCTTTTCTTTTTATTTCTTCTGAATAACCTAAATCATTTAGATCAGGTTATTTTATTTATACATTTCTAATTAAGATATTACTTATTAGGAAGTGGCCTTACCTGTTAGAATTTGAGATAAAACAAGGCAAGCCATCTATCTTGGTTTTCTGACTATGGTAAACTGAATCTTCATGAACTGGACAGTGGCTTTGACAACTAACTGTTCTGTCATCCCTGTGCCTCTCCTGTAGGTACTAAACTCACAGAATCACAGAATGGTGACTACTGAATGAAAACTACTGACTTATTGACAGCCTCTTTAAAATAAGAACCTTTAGTGTCTTCATTATGAGCTACATGCATTAGTAGAATACTGCAAGTGTGAGCTCTGAAGGGACAAGGTGTGTTTAAGTATTTTTCAGTTTCATACATGTTGGATAACATGATCAAAATAAAAGGTTATTCCTAATTTGGGAATGCTCATAGTATTAGGTGCTTTCCAGTGGCAAAGATGGAGTGCTTTGTCATGTATTATCTGTTGCCACTGAACTTAGGTGGCATCCAACTGCTCCCTCTTCCTGTCTTAGTTTGTCATGACCTAAGGCTGCTCTACCATTCCCTATTCTTTTGCATAGTTAATAAACTGCAGGCAGAGTTCTAATGAAATTTGGAGGGTGGCAATGGGCCTCTCCTTGGAAATTTTTGCAGATGTTGATACACATTGTCAATTGTGCAAAAATCTGTGTGTTCAGGGAAGATGATTCACTTTGTGGCAATTGAAGTGCATCAGAAAATCAGAATTCTTAATATTCTCTTAACAAGGAGAACATCAGCATTGCTATTATAAACACTGTTGATCATATTGATGATTGATAGCATTGATGATGTAACTACTGTAAGTGACTTTCAAATGGCTACAGGACTCTTGATAGAAGGACTGGGATGATAATCAGAATCAGCAACAGCAGTGTAAAATAGGTTTCAATGACTGAACATTAAATATAGCAATATGAATATTATGCCATGCTTTAATCTCTTGTTGGTTCCTACCTTATGTTTTTGAGAACTGATCTCTTTTGCTCTAGTGTAGGTCTACACAGTTACTTCTGTGTATTTTTCAGCTGGGTTATTTATCATGATAGTCACCATGTAAATAGAATTAAATGATCTGATCAGAGTCAGGGCTGCCTTTCTCAAAATAAATATTCACAGTTTCACATATACATTTGTTTGTGTTAAAGGTCTTGGCATTTATTTTTCAATAACAGGCCATTTCCCAAACCAGTGTAAATTCCATTATCACTTGAATTTTCAGGCTCTTGAGTGCATACCGTGCATTTTTGCCTCTATTTTTAATTCTTCCTTTACCTCTTCCTGCTCTAGAAAGTTCTGACTCTTTATTTAGCAGAAAGTCTTCCACTATGAGACTTGGTGAATCTGCTGTTACAGGGTCTGTTTCTGTAATGTTTCGGAATGTGTGTTCAGAAGTTGAAGCGAGTTTGGTTGGTGGGAGAGTTTGTTTGGGAACCTTCTTGCCGTGGTTTTAAAAGTCAAAACAAAGGGAGTGTCCAGAGAAGCTCACTTCCCACTTTTCAATGTCTTCAAATCAGTTTTTCTAACAGAATATTAAGCATGTGCATATACATCTCTGCCTCACTATCGCTGGTAATCACTACTGCACTAGGTATTTAATTGCCTGTCACAGCCCACTGTTTGTGCAGCCATATGACTGTTAGGAGGGTAGAACCTATACAAGAGGGGCAGTGGCTCTGAAGAACCCGTTTTAGGCTTATTTGGTTTATTGGAGCCAGGAACTCTTCATAACTAAGTGGTACTACTGATAGGAATCTCTTTCTGCAACCTGCAGCTAGAGAGATCAAAATCATGCAATTTCTTGCTTAACAAACTCAAGAAAACATGATCCACTATGATGCTGTAACACAAGAACACAGTTCCAAAAGCTGCCTGGAATTCTCCCTCTCTGAACTTTAATTAAAAAAAACAATAATAGTTCTTATGCTTGTAACAGCAATATTTTTTACTAATTAAATGAATGCCACTGGTGATGGGGGAATGCAACATGTTCTTGTGCCATTAATGCCTTTTACGCTTGGAGTGAGGGAGGAAAGGAAGAATTCACTCTGCAAATTCATTCTTCCATAGTTGCTGTCTGGGAGCTCTACCACCTTGTGTGATGGTAGCTACAGAGAGGATTTCAGAAAGTTGCATTTAGGTGACAAAGCTAATGTAGGGTCTCACTAAATGCACACACAACCCTGAGGCAAGCAGGTTGTAGCTGAAATGTGTACACCTTAGGTGCTCTTTTGTTTCTGTTGCCTACAAGATGATATCACACTAAAAAACCGTTTTCAGCCAGAAGCACCTTAAGGGATGGAAAAACTGGTCTGTTAGCTTTGGTGAAAGTGCCTTGAGCATGGGAGCACACATACCTTGGCCTTTCCCTGGCGCAAGGCCCTCCCCAGAAGAGCCTGCGGAGCAGTGTCCTGCGCTGGGGACTGCCGCCCCCAGGAGCTCTGCTGGCTCCCCAGGGCCGGGGGCGCGATGATCGTGAAATGGAGCCCACCTGCTTTTATACATATATGACACACACACATATATACATATACATACATACATACGTGTGTGTGTACACATATGCATATGCATATATATAAATATAATAATAATACAATAATAATTGCTTGGTGATTCCTGTGAGGCTTGGAGAGACTGCAAGCCTTCCCTCTGGGAAAGCTTCTATGCTGACTGGGGTTACCTAAAGCTGTTTAACATGAGGGATGTCACAATCCCTAGCTGCTTCTCCTGGTACTCCAGTTTTACATTACCTAGTGGCTTCCTCCTGCTCAATCCAGTTCCTTTGGAAAAATGCTTATGTTCTGTCAGACTCATTTATTCAATATACTCTGTGTTATCAACAAGTTTGGTCTTAGTCAGCAAAGCTTCCCTGCTTCCCTGAAAGCTCTTCTATGTCCTACCTCTTCCTAGTAACAGAGAGGAGAAATGAGGGAAAGTGCATTTCACCCCTCAACTGGACAAAACAGAATTCTAAGTGCTTTTGTGAAGAAATTGTCAAAATCTAAATGATGCAAAGACATGTTTTATGACCCTGCATGGGGTCTGCTCTGAAAAGGGGGCTTGTGCAGAAGAATTAGCCAGCTACCTACAACATTTAGCATTCCTCTGGAGACTTGGCCTTCAGTTGTTTAATTTCCCCTGGATCTATTTATATTGCTTTATAACCACGATTATAGCTAAGCTTTAATCAAGAGCGGCAAAGACAAGGTGATTCTACAATCTATAGAAATGGAATAAAGATATAAAAGAAGAGTCAGTGCGAAATATTTCTCCAATTGAACTGTCAGATGCATGTCACCCAAGTGCCTTTTGAAGTAATTTCATAGAAGTGCTTATGAAGTTTCATAAAGCAGCTGATACAATGGTCAGATATGACATAGTGGTTTGATTTTTTTTTTTCCAACATATTGCAGGTGTATGTGCGAGAAAGTGTAAGTCTTAAAAACTTAGCTTTAATGCCATCTTATTAAGAACTGCAAATGTTGTAATATTGAGAAGGAATACTGTAAGAGCATTTTCTGTTTTTTAATTTCGGATCATGACTGTCTGTGTGTCAAGGTAGCTATTTCTGATAGCTAGGGCTATAATTTCAGTTTGATCCCAGGTTTTGTTGGTGTCAAAATGTAGTCTTGCATATTTGTATCTGACAATTGCGGGATATCCAAATCGCATATGTGGGAATTGATATTGCCGTATGGTTATAAGTTACTCTGAAAGTTTAGCTTGGGATTCCCATATGAATTTCAAGGAACCAAGCATTTGAACAGTTTAGTGAAATAATGTGAAAGAAACAAAACTTTTCTCCCTCAAAATGCTTTTCTTTTTTTTTTTTTTTTAATTCATAGTTAATTGGTCTCAACTGCTGTTTGATTAAAATATATTCTAGTATTGCAGGTTCTCTTTATTTTTTGCTTGAGGTATTTTATATCAAGTCAGACATTCACTGTGAAATTTTTAGTTGAACAAACTACAGCTGTCTTTTAAAATAAAGAAATAAAAATCAGAAATGAAATTAGTTCTTAATAAAGTATAACTAAAAGCTTTTTTTTTTTTTTGCTTATAATACCAGATGATACTACTGTGTGCTGTATATACTGTATATGTACTGTAATTTACATTGTTGCATAGTGAAAAGTGTCTAATAGCTCAGTAGGTGACCAGGACAAATATTATCATTTATTACCACTGTTTACAGCTGGGTCAGTCCAGTGTTTACTCACGCTGATTACATCCTTAAACTAAACCTCTTATCTGTCAATTCTCCTGATTGTGTGTAACAGGCTTGCTACTACTACTTATCAGCTAAAACATGAGGGATTTGCTGAGCGAGGGGAGGAGGAATTGGTCGAATTGCATAGTAATAAAACCAAAAGCCCTAGAAGCAGGCTGGGTGTGTTTAAAAGCAGCCTTTTCCTCAGCTGTGACCTCTTACTCTTTCGCAGACATGGCAGTCTGTGTATATTTGTATTTAACAGTCCCGAACTCCTGGGCTAGTCCTGGTATGATATGCTTCTAGTGCACATCGGTAAACAAGAGAGACACATTCCTTGCTTCCTAATCATGAACGGCGGACCTGTCACCACTTCAAATAAGCCTGTCTTCCAAATGCAGACATGGCATATCTGCATATCATTTTTTTTCCTTGTTTCCCCTTTCTGGGTTTAAAAGGGGAGGGGGAGAAACCCTTATGAGTAAAAGAGGAAAGGGAAGAGGCTTTACTACACTGTAACACATTTTTACCTGTAAAATATCAGAGCAAATGCTGCTTTGATAAGCTTTTGTCCCTTTTGTATACAGAGCCGTATTGCATTTTACAGGCTGTAAGTGTAAACAGAGATCAGATTTTTTTTTTTTTCCTGTTCTGTGGTTGGAATTTACAAACTGGTGCATTATATTCTGTTTCAAATGTTTGTCATTGCTAGTAATTTCTCTAGATACATTGTAGCAGAGAGTTCCCTTTAGATTCAGGTTTATTGTTCTTGGATGTGCAAAAACTAGGCTGGGTGGCAGAGGCAGGGAAGGAGCGAAACCTTTGTCTTGTGCAGCATTTTTGATTAAGTAATTGTTGGTCCGTGTGCAGCCTGATGTGTACCAGTGAGAGGGGAGTATCAGGAGGCTGCATAATGCAGATACGCTGAGGTGAGGCGACAAGACAAACTGATTTGCAGACTGACCCACTTCCGTAAGTTTGTGCCTCCCTTATGGAAGACAAATAAACTGCTCTGGTCAGATGAAAAATCGATTCACTCAGGTTATAAATTGGATTTTTACCAAGCAAAACTGAAGCTCGCTTTTAACTGTGTGTCCCTTTGTTGGAGCTTATTGGCATGGCATCCATTACAACAGTGTGTCTGGCTCCGCTTTATTTAAGCACTCTTGTACACGACGGAGTGGGAATCCTAGATAAATATCAGCTTGTTTTTGAGCAGATTTGCTCAAGAGAGGCCAGTTAACTATCAGCTGCTAATGCTGCATACTTATTATGCAGTTCAAGTGCCACATCTGTAAAAATGTAGTGCCTTCCTTCCTGTGTAGTTCTGTAATTGTATTTCTTTTGCACTGCGCTCTATCACATATTTGTCTCATAATTACATATTTTCATTTTCATTTTTGTTCTCAGAAAAAAAAGATTACTCCGATTATCACATTCTTTCTGACACTACAACCTTTGTTAAAGAAATTTGATTTATCAGTTCTTCCTGGTTTTAGATGGCATCATAAGAACAATTGCCCGTGTTGTTGTTTTTGAAAATAAATGTTATTGTCACACAGTTTCTTTGTAACAGAAAGCTTTAACTAAAGTTTAGTGTATTTGTCAATCTTAAATTACACCACCAAGCTTCTCAATAGCTTACTGATTTAGCCAGCGATCAACTTTAATAGGTGCTGAAATACTGAATTCTGTAAAATCTACATTAGCAGCATAACTGTGTAGGTGTTGATTAAAATACCACATATGACAACACATGGCAAACACTCATTAAGAGGAATCTCTGGGCTTCTATGACTTAAATGCAGAGTCATGAAATAGCTTTAAAACTGATGGAGAATTATTTGTCTACATGGAAAGATTGATTTTGGGTTAGAAAGATGCATTCTTGGTCTCTTTGACAGTAAAGATCTTTCAGAAACAGGTAGATTCTGTATTGGAAGGATTGCCTAGTTTTTTTTTTTTAATGTAATCTTCTTGAACATGCTCCCTGAACTATTCCGTTTGAATCCATTTATCTGGGAAAATAGTCCTGACATCCTCATTTAAACATGCCTTGACTCTTGCAGTGATTCATTTTAACTTCCCAAGCTGTTGCTCTTTAAAGGGGAGGGACAGGGTGAGGGAAGAGAGAGCCAAGTGCAGAATGAAGATTGAATGTACTGTACTTCAAAAAACAAAAGAGAGTGTTAAGACCAGTTAAGCCTGGCTCTTTAAAGAGATAGTGGGAGCTTGTCAGGGTGAAGGAAGTGTCGTTATTTCATGGGACAATGCCTTGCAACAATTTTATAGATTAAAAATATAAAGATAAGGCTTTACTCAGGCAACAGTAGAGATTATGTTCCACGGGTCCACTCCAGTAGCATGGAGGGTTGTTGCCTGTTTTTTGGGAAGACTTTCTGTCTCTTTATCACCTGTCCCCATAAACAAGTAGGATGCAGTTGTTTTCTCTTGGGACATCAGACTAATTGTGTTGCAACTCTAAGAACTGTAATCAAGGGTGCTGTGCAAAGCACTGAAAGTTGGAGGGGGAGATTATTTGCACTCTGGCAAGATAACTTGCCAGCCTCTAGTGCAGCAAACTGTATGTCTTCTTCAAAGTATTTAAAGGTAAAATTGTCAGCGGTGGTGAAGTGATTACAATCTCGCAGGAAATGCTCTCTGCTGCTCTGTGTTCTTGGGGTAGAAATTCCACCATTTAAAGCTAACCCTGTGTGGGAATTCAGTAGGGAAATTGTGTCATGTTGATTGAGTAACAGTTAGGATGTATGCAAATAATGTTTCATTGTTTGCTGGAGCTGAAGGTTAAAATTTGCTTCATGAAAAAGACACATTGATCACTATTTGAAGTAATTTACAATTTTCTTGATGTAAAGAAAAACTCTAAGTTTCTTTTGCAACATTTCAAGTATTACAACTGATATGTAATAACATATTTTTAATACCTATATTGTAAAACTCATCAATAAATAAAGACTAATCTCTTGAAATTGGAAAATGCAGTTTTAAAGGGGAAGAAAGAGTAAGCAGGTAAAATGACAGGCATGACCAGATAATCACTCATGTTTCTTTCTTAAACAAACAAACAAACAAAACAACAAAAGCTATGTACATTTTTGTTATACAGCCTTTTTTTAGATCTAAACAGAACTTTAAATACAGTGGTTTTTCTTTTTCTGAAGTGGGAGGATTTGTCTCTGGGAGACGGCATTATTTAATTTGCTATTTATTGAACTTCATTATTAAAATACTTAAGTCCTGGATTGCAAAGAAACTGCTCCTTGGAGAAGGCTTAGAGAAAACTCCTGTTATAGGAAATTAAATCAACATTGTCCATTAATCATACTGCATGTCAACCCCCAGACCTCTCTTGATTGTTCTTGGTGAATGTGAGGAACCATTAGATGTGTGAGGTCCTTAAAGGTCTGAGTAAGTCAAAGGGGAAGAGTTTAAAAAAATGCCATCATTAGCACATGAAAGAGACTTCAGAGTGGACAGAAGAAAACATTTGCTGTACAGGGCTAGTTACATTTCTTATTTTTTTCCCTGTGTTTTTTTTATTATTTTCTTCCTGTGTTTAACAAAAATCCAGATGTTGTGATCAAAATGTTAACTTTACTTTCTCCTGATTTTTTTTTCTTTAACTTTTTTTGGATCACGTCACTGCTTTTGATAAAGTTGTATGGGAAAGTTAATAGTAGGGTTTCTTTATGAAATCTGTGTTAGTGATAAATAACTGCACTTGTAAAGCTGAGCTAATCTGCTTTCTGGTAACTTTCCTGCCCAGAGTAACACCTTGGCTAGTGTATTTGCCATGGCATTATTGCTAATAGAAGCATTTTTCTATTTTGGGAAATGAGGCAACTGTAGAAAAGCCAATGTTTTTTCAGGCTGTCTGGAGTCACACTTTAGTGGCAAACAAGGAGAGGGCATGCGGGAAGTGGGGAAAAAGCAATCTCATGTTGGAAGACGAAGCTTTTGCTGTGAAACTTTTCTTCGAAACCTTTGATTTTTTTGCATCTGGGAAAAACGTTTAGTAGAAATAACTTTTGCATAAAAAGCATATTTCAGCATTTATACCCACTGCCACAGTATTTTTGCCATTCTTATAGCTGAATATTGTACCTTGACTCAAACTGGTTACCATTACAAAATAAAGATGCTTGTTACTGCACGTTTGTAGAAGCTGTGACAGGGAAATGTATTCTTGATCCAGTTTGGTAGATCAGTTTGACTTGGGTTTTGTCTGTTGCATACATCCAGTTATGCTTGCAGTGGGTCTTTGTGCGACTGCCACTATTATATATCCAGACAAAGGACATAAAATACTGCTTAGAAATACATCTTGAAAATGTGATCTGCACATCAGATTCCAGAACTTTCTTTAAAGATGGTGGAACTGGAAATGTTGAGGAGCAGTAGCGCCGGTGGTAGAAGGATGTATATGGGGGAAGAGAGGCAGATAGGTAAGTACTGCACTACTGTGCCTTGTGTCTGTCTGCCCGTCAGTTCCGCACCTTATCCTTTCTACATTTAAGATGCAGGGAGGGATGTGCTCACACACTGTTGCCTGGCTTTGTATCTGTGTGTCTATATTTGCATGTGTATATAGCAACTGTTAGGAGAAAAATGGGATGTCTTCTGGCTTCCTGATCTGGCTCCCTGTCTTAGTCTAGCCCAGCACTTCTTCATCAGAAATATACCTCTTACTTTATCAGTCCTTTGTATTAATTTTCATTTTCGTGGTACTTGTTAATGTTGGCCTAACCTAGTCTTTTTCTTCATTCATGTCTTTTAGCCTTCACCTTACGGCTCAATGCCTGCCTTTATCTAACTTGTCTTTTTCCCATCAGTCCTAGAGCCTTAGTAGCAACAACCACATGCCTTGGAAAACCCATAGCTGTAGCACTCGCCATCAGTTATCTGTGTTGAAACATAAGGAATAAAAGGGCTGTTTTTGCAGAGTTGGCTCAGGTACTGATGCTTTAAACTGAATGTGACATGATATTCCTGAAATCAGTGACAGAACTGATCTGTAAATTTCCAGATTTCCAGCTTTGCATTCAGTCTTTTGTATAACGGCTCCCCCTTGAGGGAAATGGCTTTCACTAATAAGTTCATAATGTGACTGTTCTATCCACTGGAATTTTGTGTGGATAGGTTTGGGATTCATGATTTCACCAGACTGCATAAGATGAAACAGATTCCTAGTGACTATGTTGCATCCCAACCAGCTGGCCACAGCTGGGAATAGCAAGGTGACACTGCCAGTGGCTTGCTCTGTTGCTGTGGGAAGTCACTTGTTCTCCAAGTTCATCAGAATACAGTTTGGAGCAAAATGAAGTAGCAAAAGCTCTTTTGGAAGAAAATACCCCACAGTCCTTGTGTACCTGTCTGTGCTAAGTTTTGTGCTGCTCCTCTCTGTGCTTGTGTTAACATTTGTGTGGTTGCACAAGGACAGGGTGGGAAGTTGCCCTGCATGAAAAATAACTCAGCAAAGGGAGGTTGTGGCAGGAGTGCGTGCCTGAAGGGCGAGGGGAAGCAGGCTGGCTTCTTTCAGCAGCAGTGTTGGCTGATGTTGGTTTAAAATGCTCATCAAACTGCAGGCTCAATTTAGCATTTATAAAACTGAATTAATGATGGGAAAACCTTTTAATTGTACAAAGGAGGATAGCTAGCTAAGAGTTAAGTAGCTTTGTGTTTATTTTACTGAAGTAATCAATCAGCCAGACTGCTTTCTATTTTCTAAGCGTTGTATAAACTGCATATGCAGAGGAATTACATCAAGATCATTTTGTTCTCCCTTTTTCAATCAAGATAGTAGTATAGCTTGGATTTAAATCTAGAATGGGTTAGGAAAGATAACAAAAATAACCTTGTTTATGAGCAGTCTCCCAGTCTTTCATTTGCTACCTTTCAGCTTGCTAATGCAATGTTTGACATGTATTGAATGCTTGTTCCTCACAAAACTAACTAATTAAAAAATATAGCAGGTATGGTGAAAGATTTACATTACAACTGGTCCGTGGTCAAACATTTTGACAACAACATTGCTTCCAATGAGAAGTGATTTTATTTGGAAAAAAAATAAAGAAAAACATTTTGAAGGAAAAAAAATCAAAGTAGGACAAATTTCTGTGTGTATAATTATGGAAAATACTTAAAACATATAAAAGCATCCTTGCAAAAAGGGACTCAAAGTGTAGAAATTCTATTCCAGGTTCTATGAAGATGCAATTTACTTTTCCATGTTGTTATTGCTATTCTGTGCTATTCTAAGCATCCTTTAAAGTACAGTAGTATTTACCTGTAGTAAGTAGTATTTACATTAAAACATTTTATAATCCATTTCCAAGTAAGAAAAAATACTTTTTTTTTTCTTTGCAAAACATCACAAAGTATAAAGAAATAGTAGGGCTTTGTTGTCAGCCAGAAGAGCAAAATAATTTCAGAAGTTTCAGGAAGTCCGAAATTTTTCAGGCTCTTCTTCTTGTTCCGATGTTTCTTTGTCCGGACAGTAAACAACATTTTGTAAGAGGGTATTAGTACTCAGAACACAGTTCAGAGAATTACTTGAGTAAAGGATTTGAGCTTTTGAGAATATTAGGAACAAATTCAGAATGTGCACGAGCAGGTTGACCCTTTTTACACCACCTGCAAGGGCAGTCTATGGAGCTTTCAGGAAGACTGTTCCAGAGGTTTGGTCTTAATTAAATAGTCTTCAAATAAACAATTAACATCTATTTAACTAAAAGCAACATTAACTTGCACAACTGCTGCCACTAATATAGACTTAGTAATCCTTCTGGTGAATTATCGTAGAAGAGCAGAGTCCCGGCTTGGAAAGACATGAAAACAAGATGAGTATTTGTACCAAATTTATGCTTATTGAAATCATTCAGGAAGCAATATAAGTACATAGTGTATCAGGCTGCATTGTCTGGTGATGAGCTGTCACTTACTGTATTCTTTTAATAAACTTTTCTGTGCAAATTCCCACCACAAAACTCCTTATGAATAGCTCATGCCACTGTGCCATTGAACATAACAGCGGTGCATGTTAGAGCCAAGGACATTGTAGGGTCTTGGATACTTTTCTGATAATTACAAATGGAAATTTTCTTTAGGGCATGTTTTAGAATTCCGGGATGTCGCTGTATGAAAATGTGAAAGCTAAAAATAACCCTGTTGTGCCAAACCACTAGGGAGGTTGTTCAGTATAATCTAAATGTAATTAAAATGAATACCCTTGTTAAATGTCAAAGACAAGCAACCAGTGAGAGAGACTGCAGAAAATGAGGCAGCTAAGAAGATAGTGAGGGGAAAGTAACAGACATGTTCATGTATGGAGAGAGATACTGCAATGTGTTTCACGGCTGAGGAAACAGAGACCTGTGTCCTCATGCCACCATAGTTACAGTGAAATTACCTGCTGAGCTAAGGCATTTGAGGAGAACTCTTTACAAGTGATATTAGCTGTCTTCCTTGCTGCCTGGTTTATTAACACATGTCATTGGAAAATGCAATGAGTACTTTGCATTAAAAGTAGTGTATGAAGGCAACTTGATGCCAGCTTTTTTTTTCTTTAGCCATTTTTAATGCATCTGGATACAACTTCAGCAAATGAAGTGTGAGAGCTGCCGTATTAGAACCAGTAAATGTCTATCAGACTGCTAGTCTATGACAAATGCATCAGTTTAGCAAATTCACTATAAAACTTGTTAGCCTTCAAGGTTAACTTGCCCCTCCACTCTGTATTTAGCAAATGAGTGCCAAATGTTGAGTTTCATTATGCAGTTGCTTTATTTACATTCTGCTGAGTGTATGTATAATAATTGAGTACTCACACAACTGGGCATGCCACTAAGCCCGTGTACAAGAAATGTAGATGAGCTCTCATCTGTCTAATAGCTGCACCACCATATTGGTGTGTGACAAATAAAAGGAAGTGCTCTGTGAGCGGGAGCATGCATGGCCCTTGACACCTGCAAAAACAGAACTGCCCACTGAAGTTTGGACTCTCATTATATATATACAGCTGGGTAGGGGCTATGTAGCTAATATTTGCCATAATAAAAATATAATAGTTTCACTTTTACACATTTTGTGCTTAACCACTGCTTGTTTTCCTTTTAGGACTGACTTGCTTTACATATAGTGATTTGAAAATGTTTTAGTGTAGTTCCTTGTTGCCCTCTCAAGGAAGAGAGCTCCAGACTGATGGTTGATTGCCCTACCTAAAAATTCTTCATGTTGCAGTAATGCTTGCTACAGCACCACTCCTAAGGCTTGAGGTCTGAGATGAGTCACCAGACCACAGATGTTTTTGCAATGAAACTGTGCACCTCCTAGAAAGTCACTGTGGTGCAAATAATGATAGATAGTGTTTTCATTTTGCTGTACAGAAGGGTCAAAATGGCATAGGGAGTCCATGACAGACCAGCAGAAAATGTTGGTTCTGCAAGAAAATTTATTTCATAGCTTCAGGGGAAAGTTTGGGCGCTGTGAATAGATTTCCTTTGTCACTGTATAAAAATGTGTCGTTTGTAAGGTGATGCTGGATGTCAGGCAGTCAGTGCATATGTATTATAGTGCTTGCTGTCTAAACAGTTGTTAAGCCAAACTTGCCAGACTGCTTACTGCGCTGTGTTTAGATGCATTTTCAGGAAGCATTCCTCTTAACACGGAGATCAGACATATTGTCTACATTTCCTTTCCATCTGCAACACAGAAAGGCCAGTCTTTGCTGAGGGAGATCATCTTTTCAGTCTCCTCCTTATGGAAAAAAACTATTTATAGCACACCCCTTTTTAGAGGAGTGCTTGTAGCAGGATTATAATTATAATTATTTTTTATTCAGACTCTCTAATGTTTGCTTACATTAACTGTTCTGTCTCTCTTGTACAGGTCAGTTGCTATATGTCAGGGTACCTGTTGTATGAGGTAGCACATCCTATTTGCACCACTGTGTGAATTCTTGGTGGACATATCTGGGTTAGTAACTGGGCATATTGAAGGCTCTGCTGGCTCTTTCGGACACTCTCCCTCCCCCTCTCCCTCCCTTTCTTCTTCCAGCGATGGCCTCTCTACATAATTCCATTAAAGTGATTGTGCTCTGAGGGGTGGACTGAGGGGCAGTGCTCTCATCTTTCAAAGCAGGACCAATGAGCTATGTGCTTTCCACTGGGCAGTAACAAAAGAAAAGGTCTCTTAGAAGAAAAGACGAGCACAAAAGATCAAAATTAGGTGTTTGTCCAGGCCTCTGGTATTGCTTTCAAGTTAGCTTTTGAGGGCTCACTTTGAAAATGGTGAGCCAGGCTAGTTAACATAAGGGTGTCTGCTAGTTTTAGAGTGTGTTGTTAGAATAATATTGGAAGAGAGCTTTTTGCTTGTGCAATTTAACAGTTCTTTAAAGCACAAGAGAAGCACAGGGACTGATCAAAACCGGTGCAGGCATAGTAGTAATGTTATACGGCCCATAAGAAAATCGTGCAAATTTAAAGTCCTTAAGATTTGCTTAACTTCTTTTAAAAAGATCAGAGACATTTAAATAGTTCTGTCGCTTCTGTAGTCTCTAAAAGGCCAAAATGCTGTGTGTTGGGAATTCGTCCTGCCCCTCCAGCCTCCCCTCCTGCTTTTTTTGTATAAAGCTGCTATTGCTGATTGTGGGCAGTAGGAGAGGTGATGTTTTTACTGCAAGGGGGTGTGAGGTGTTATTTGTCCTGGGGCCCTCGAAGGGGATAGCGCAGAGCTACAAAAGGGATACAGACCCTTTTCAGGTTTAGACAAATAAGCGAGAGCCATCCAAAGCTGTGGAAAGCCAGACCATTTAGCTGGATCAATTCATATATGTCATATGTTCTAGTTTCTACCAAAATAAACCTTCACAATGTTGTACAAAGGACAAATTGCTTAGTTTCCTCCTCGGTTATTTGGTTTGCAAAGGAAAACATGAGTGTCACAGACAGTCTTTGTTCTAACTGTTTAAAGCTACCTTTAAATTGAAGAACAAGCTGTATAGATGTAAAATGTTGGCAATTTGTAACTTCTCAGAAACTACTTAATCTGATATTAAAAAGTTATTATTTAAAATGTGTGATCAAATTAAATTCCAACTCCTTTAAAGAAAAAAGTCAGTAAATATTATTATCTGGGGCTAGTAATAATGCTTAGAAATTACATATCCAGAGCCTGGACAAGATTTTAAAACCCATAATATAACAGGATTGCTGAATTTGTTTATTTGCTTAATTGTATGTACCTGAGCAATGTAAAAGGGCATTCTTTTAGAAAAGAAAATAAAGTCCAGTGCTGAAAATCTGAGAAGGAATACCTGTTTTTTGAAGGGAACAGACCCGAATTTGTGTCATCCTTCTACTTCCCAGCTTTATGATACTGTTCAGCTTGATGTGCTTCTCTGTCCCTTTTGTCTAGTATATTTGAAATGTATTTGCTTATTTTCCTAATAAGTTTCTGCTGTATTTACATTACTTTGCTTCAAAAGTACATTTTTAAGGATAGTATTTCTCAGTGCTCTTCCTTTCCCACCCTTCCCCCTTAATAATTCCCCTGGACCTCTGTTGCTTGGAGCAGACTTTGGCTAGCCCCAGATTTGATGTCAAAGGCCATGACCCGATGTCAGAGCAGCCCATGCTGCTGGCCTCTTCTTTGAATAATTATCTGGAGTTTATTGTGTTGAAGGGATGGGCTTGGGGGCAGCGCAGTCACCCTGGAAAGCCAGACCAATGAGCTATCCAGCCGGACCACTACCCAACAATGGACTTGTGGGTTACACAAAAAATCCAGCAGCACAAAAGATTAAATTAAAAATGGACATTTGGCCACAGAAGTTTTGTCCTTAGAACAACCATTTTTTCAGCCTTCTGGGTACAATACTGGTTTGATACTTTAAATTGAAAGGAAAAAGATAATATTTAAAGTTTTGTTTGCCCCCTTCCCCAACTGTTAGAACCACCATATTGAATGTGGCTTAAGAAGTTGTTTCTTTATTTCTAGTCACTGCAGTTGACTCAGGACATGAAGCTGCTCAACTCTTTTTCCTAGAAGTTCTATGCAAACCTATTTCTTTTAGAAACAAGAACAAAGCTCCAAATACTTTTATGTCTGTCAATATTTTGCTTTTAAAGTGCTGAGAGCGGGGATGTTCAAAACAGGTATGAAAGTATGCTCAGTATCCAGACTTAACGAGTCAACAGTAAATGGTAGTAAAACATCCATTTTCTTTGGGCTTCCTTATCTTTTCCTCTCCCCAAAAAGGACTTAAGAAGTCTGAAATCCAGATTGTGGATTGCTGTCTCTTCTTATCAGGACTGAATGAAAGGCTGCTAGAGGTGGACTCACTGTTCTGGAGGGTTGAAAAGGGGGGTGGGGGGGTTCTTTCATGGTCTGACCTCGGATTCTTTCTTAATTTTATCTAGCCCTGACCTGTTGGCTCTGCTCTGGCTCCTTTCAAGGCCTTCGGAGCTTCACAAACATGCAGCAGCTGAAGGAAACAATGACAGGGCTTTTAGGGGTTGCAATATTACACTCTCTTGTAACCTTGAATAAGGAGCCTGTAAACAGATGCTTTCTATGAAGCATTTGCCAGAAAGCCAAAATTTTGGCTGTGTTTGTACACACCAGACACGTTTTGGGTAACTGTTCATTCAGCTGAAGTTTATATAGTATACAAAATGAATAGTTCTAAATCAAGACCGTTACAGAGCTGTATTTGCTGATACAATGTGGTGATGGAACATGCTGTTACATGTTTTATAGCTATCTTTAATGCCATAGATTTACTTGGAGTAGAAGAATTGGGTGAAGACAAATGATCAAAATCCCAGTGGGATAAACACAGTTTGGTCTTCTGCAGAAAACTGATTTGAAGATAGTGTTAAAATGTAATCAGGACACACACATTTCTATGTTTTTTTTTGTTTGTTTGTTTGTTTTTTTGAGGAAGGAGTATGGAATTATATATTGATTAGGATTTTTGACTGGTGTCCTTCTTTAAGATGAGAGAGTTTAAATTATGTAATAGAATGTCTCAAGAATGGATTTTTTGTTCCACCATGAATACGGAAGTGACTTTATTGTCCTTAGTAACTTTTACTAGAAGTTCAGTCTGTGCAATCTTGATAATTTAAGAATGAGATTGTTGCATTAAAAAGTACTTCACCAGCTGCTAAGTGATTAGAAGCACATTTTTTTCTTTTTAGATGTTTAGTTGCTAATACAGGCATTTCATCTTTGATGCCTCTAGTTTTTCCAGCTGCGTTCATTGGAAGTGCATGAGGACACCATCTGGCAGTAATGAGGTATAACTCTACCAGATGGAACTAAAACACATGGGTTGGAGAGAGATGTTCCTTCCTCTCCCCATGTCACCTTTGTCATTAGGGAAATGTCTTCCAAACAGAGGACCTTTTTTTCCCCTTCCTCCAAATAATGATAGCTGCTATAGCAGTCATCCCAGCAAACCTAGATTTTCAGTGGATGTATTTCAGAGGCCAGTAAGGGTCAACAGAAACACCATTTATTCTGTTGTGAAACAATACCAGCTTGTTTTATATTTGTGTGTGTGTGTGTGTATGTGTCTCAATATTTTAGAAGAACTGAAGAACTATGTTTGAGACACTGACTTAATGGCATTCCATGGAATTAATACACCCACATATATTAAAACTAGTTCTGGCATGAGAAGGTATTGTTTCTGTTACTTGTAGTTGCTTTGCCTACCACTGTGTACTTACTAGACCATTTTTATTTTCCTAAGCTTTGGAAACTGGTCTGTGTACATTTAAAATGTGTCTGTCTAATAAATATATATAACTGGAACATTAAAATTTTAAGTTTTGGAAAAGAAAATGAGAAAAAATGCATATGAGTACTTCTGAATGCTGCTTCTCCCCTTAATGAAAGAAATGGAAGAATTACATAGAAGCAAGGCTGACGGCAGTAGTAATAACTGAGCTGATGCAATGAAACACGGATGTTCCAAAGAACATCCGTTCTCAACATCTGTTGCTGTAGAGCGATAGAACTGGTAAGAAATTAAGTCTCAATTCTTCATGATGTTTTTCTACTTTCTGTCAGTTTCTTGCATCCAAATAGATAAGTGGATCTGGTTCTCCCTCCATCCTGGGAAATGAAATGACTTGTCATAAAAACAGGATTGGAACATCTAAGTTCACTGTAATTTTTCTTGCTGAATCTATTTTTACAGCACTAACACCAGTAACTGCTCTGAGCTTCCTATCTGCTTTTCAAGAAGCTAAACATAATCTCTAAAATTACACCTCAATGATGCAGTAAGACAATAAAATAGAGAAGTCTTGTCATGTGAACTCTTACCAAGCTTCAGCTACAGTAATGTTTAATGTTTTTTCCAAGTTACAATCTAGGTTTTAAGTGATAGTTCAACATGTTTTTAACTCATACTTGCAGTATTTAGCTTTGCCATAGTACTACCATAGGTGTAGAACCTATTCATAGACTTGCAAAACAAGGAGAAGGCTCCCCCATGTGTCTTTCTGCTGAAAGACATACCAGGGTTGAACCCGCAGGGCTCACTGCAGATTTTTATGGGAGAGTGAATTACAGCATATGGGATTCCAGAGGAGTATCACTAGGGAGCAGTGACCTACAAAAACTGTCACAGGAAAGTGAGGCTGATCCTACCTAAAGAATTGTAAAACAGTGATGTTTGGGACAGTATCTATTTCGATATTTTTAGATTAATCATTACAAGGCATATTTAGCTTCTTCCAATTCTTATTTTACAGGAGTATTATTACCAGAGGTGAAATTTGTGCCCCTGGTTGAACTATTATTCATGTGTTTTAAATATTGACAGGTTTTGGTTGTATAAAATGGTTGTATGAGGCAGATCCATTGTGCTGTGTGAAGCTATGCCTGTTTATCACATCCAGTCTCTAATGTCTTCTAAAAGACAGTCTATGTACTCCAGAGGCACTCCTGTAATAAAATCTATGTTTTAGCTCTAGCATGTTTATATTGACATCAGTGTTTGTCTCTTGATTTGTATGAACAGTGTAGTTTTTGTGTCCTTTCCACCAGCTGATTTTTAAGTAATGACAATAAAAATGCCTATAAAAAGGCTGTAGGTGCTGTGACACTTACTTAATTTTACAACAAACATAGCCAACAGCATTAAAACAAAAGAAAACAAACAAGCAAGGAAGAAAAAAAACCAAACACATTCAACAGGAACAAATTAACAAAATTCAGCCTGTTGGTAAATACGCTACAAAATTGCACCTGTTCACCTCAGGTCTGGGAACAGACCTTCAACCACTACACAAATGCTGACGATTGCAATTGCGACAGAATTAAATGAAATGATTCTGTGTTACCAGGCTGTTCATAAAGATTTTGCAAATGCAGGGGTGAAATCTTGATGTGAGGTGTTGTTGTTGTTGTTGTTGTTGTTGTTTTTTAACTGAAACTGAATTTTTTGTTGAATGGGTAGAGTGAATCACCATGCCTATTTCGTTTCTGAATAGCAGTGATTGTCTGTGGAAAGATGTGCGTGTTACTTCTGAGCCTGTTATGAGCATGAATGATGGCCTCAATGCTCACTTCCCAGATTTCTGAGCCTCTCAGCCTTCTATTGCTGTATAATGCGCATGGATGGCATACACTAAATTTGAGACTGTCAGCCTCCTAGGGGGCCATGCCATCCACAATCTTTTATCAATGATTTATGTGTAAACTATTCGGGATACCTATGCTGGCTAAAGATGAGAAAGCTCCTGAAGTTTGTTTTCTAAGGATATGTCTGGCTTTGAATGTTTAATCCAATTGATGAATTGCTAGATAAAAGTGTTTATGCCACATTTGTGTTGGGATTGCCGTAAATCATACCGTAAGCCTGTTGATGAAACTAACAGTTGTTAATAATATTCAGAACAGAGGCTACTTCAGACAAAAAAAAATATTTTCCAATATTTTCCAAGGAAGTTTTATATCAATTTCTTTAGCTGCTTAATACACTGTCTTAAAATTCTTTTGTGTTCTCCTTTTTGGATTACCATAATATTTAGGCTTTTCTAGGCTAGCACATAATGCAGCCCTGCTCAGTTACTGTTTCAGTCACAGATACTAGCAGATTCTTTTTCAGCCATAGAAAGCAGTAAGGTATGACAGCTTAAAAATTGTGACATCACTTTCGGATTAAACTAGTCTTGCTGCCAACAGAACCATGATGTCCTGAGTATGAAGTGGAAATAACCTTGGTTTTCAGATGGTACAGTCTAGCTGAAAGGCTTTATTTTTAAACAGGTTCTTCTATACGAAGATAATTTTTTGAAACTTCTTACATTGCACGAGAGTAAGATGAATGGTATTCAATGTTGTGCTTTTTCTAAAATGTACAACATTAAGTAAAACACTTTGATTCAAAAAATGTGTTTTTTTTAAAGACGTGAATTCTTTTTTTCTGTGGGAGTTAGATTTTCCCCTTTCTTCCACATCCCATTCTTCTCCCCAGTCAAGCATTAATGAGGAATTCAGGTTTTAAAAAAAAAAAAGAAAAGCAATGAGGATAAACAGACCTCACAGGCTCTTCATTCAGCTCAGCAGGGCACTAGACCTTAGCTATTCTTCATTTCACAGTGAAGATGATCAGTTCTGGGTGACCACTTTCAAAGGGCATGGAGATTTTGAAGGTGCTCAGCAGGATGATAAATTGTCGTGTCTGTCATCCTGTGTCTTGCGGAAATGCAGCAGGGGTCTCTTCTGCAGGAACTTGTAAAGAAAAAGATACAGACTGGGGCACTGGGCTGGTTGGATGCCACCTGTTTATGTGGAATCTGTTCAAGGGTCTGCTAAATAGTACTTGAATTCAAGTTTCTTCTAAGAATGGATGAGAAAATCCATTATAACAATCTCCAAAGCATAATCTTAAAGAGATCTTGAAGATGTATTGTTGGCCTCCGTTTTTAACTTCGCTTTTGTTTTCAAAGATTTCAGTTGCGTGCTAAATACACGTATTCCTACCACAGGTTAAGTAGAAAGCCTGGGGAGGTATATACTTTTGCTTTTCTGAGACACCCATTGTAATTTGCGTCAGTAAGTTACCATAACTTGATTTGGATGTATGCCAGTCACTTGGTACTTTTGAAGTGCAGTTATCTTTTTGGTTGGGCTCGGTGTTTTTAAATGCCCCTTCCCTTCAGATGTCTTTTTTTTTTCTTTTTTTTTTCCAGACTTTTAAGAGATGATTTATATGTAACATCTTACTATCCTTCTGAATTTTTCAACGTTAAAATTCCTTATTTTCACTTACCTTGTGCTTAATGTTATTCCGTGTGTTTGTGTCCACATCCTTTTATCTGATTGTGATTTTGTTGACTAATAACAACTGACTTCATCTGTTGTTGAAGTGACATTGTAAAGTGAAAAAAAGCTTCAAACTAAATGATAATTTTACTCTAGTTTAAAAAAAAAACTCATTTTTTGACACTTTGCTATTTATATTGTTTTCTTGTAACATTGAAGTGTATTTGAAAAATGGGAATGAGCTTTTTTTGCCTATTCTACCATTGATGTTAAACGCATCAAAGAAATAACTTAAATCCAATTTTAAGATCCCGTTTTTCTTTATACCTTTATTTAGATTTTGGTAAAATAGTCTTTTAAAAATAAACCTGTATCCAGTGATATTGCATTAAGGCTGGTGTTGGTAACTAAATCACAGAAAGATTGTCTATTTCCAAATAAACATGAAAACATTTTACAAAATGCATTATTATGAAGTAACTGTGCCGTCTATATGGAAGGACGAAATCAAGATTTGTTAAGATTGTATTGCTGATGCAGAGACTGTAGAGGGAGCTAACGATCTGATATAAACAAAAGTCCTATTTGTGGTGAAGAAATGCCAGGGAAATGCATTCCTGTTTATTTCATGAGAGGGGCCATGTCAAATCTTGGCTAAATGAGAAAGAGGAGAGCTCATTTTGAGAATGGATAACATTGTGGTATTTTAGGGCATGGAAAAAAAATAAACAAGATCAACACAGTTATATAACATCTGTCTAGACCTTCTTAAAATATTAATAGAAATAAATAGATTCAGTAGCCATGACAGTGGAAGAGGAAAACAGTATGTACATCAGTGTTGGTATAAAGTTTAGCTGCACCCAGCAGAGCTCATGTGCGCTACCACTTTGCAAATCATCCATTGTATGGATGGGATTTGTTACAAATATCAAGGGAGTAGGCTGCAGAGAAGCTGGCTCTGGCAGCGCAGCCATTCTGGTGGCTTGTACTCCTTCCCACCTGTGGGTACCACATGCCATCTTCACTTATGAAAAGCTTAAGGCTCCTTTTTTACTCATTTCCCTGTAGTAATTTTTTCACTTGGATCAAGGCCAGTGTATCATTAACAAAACTGAGAGAAGAAGCAAACTGCAATATGAGAACCCACAGACATGGCCAGAATAGCAACAAACTGTATATGAGGAGCCAAAGACATGGCCAGAGAAAGGGAAATAGGGAGACCCTTCAAGCTAGGAGCAGTGACCCACTAAGAATGCCAGAATCAGCTTTCAGGAAAACATATGGAAGCGGTAGTTTTAACTCAAAGGCGTTATTAACAATGACTGTTGTTTCACAGTATTATATATTCTCTAGGAAGCTTGAACCAAAACGTTTCACTTTTCTTTGCTGGATCCTGCCTTTCTGCGTTTGCCTTACTTGCCCTGCTTTATTCCAGCCTGTTTATCCAGAAACAAATGTTGATTTCTGTGGACCTTGTGCTGTTTGTTTCAACAGATCTCTATTACAGACTGAAAGTACTTTCAATATGCTGAATTAAAAAAAGTCTAGCTCTGTATTTGTGTGAGTTTGTTTCAAATAGAAATGTGATATTTGTCCTACTCCCACTGATACCTGTTACAAAATTTTGTTTCAGGCTATTGGAAGCAAGACTGGGAAATGTGACTGATTCCAGTGCAGCCTAGGCAAAGACTCATGGAAGTTCATAGGGCTGGAGGAGAAAAGGCAGTCTTCCAGACATCTAACCCATTTATCAGTGTGCTGATTGTCGCAGACAAGTTTTGAACTGAATTTGCAGAAAATTGAAGTTATCTCACTACCTGTAGAAGTCTGAAAATCCCTATTTTTTGGTTTGATTCTAGTTATTCTTTTTCTGTTTGTGCAGATCCTAGAAGAAAGTACCATGTAAGGCTGCTGGCATATAATAATATGGAAGAAGGTTATCAGGCAGACCAAACAGTCAGCACTCCAGGATGTGTCTGTAAGTGTTGTAGATGCACGAAGAATTTAGTAAGACCTGAGCTGTTTCAGGATCCCAGCAGCTCTTTTTTAGTTTTTAATCTATAAGTAAACAATTCAATGTAAAATAGAGAACCAGGAAGGTCATATCTGTGAGAAATACTGTCCTAGTCAGAGACAGTCTCCTGTTTTCACAAGCTGCAGCTGAAGAAACAAGATAGCTACCAAACTCATTTTCCTTCCCTGTTGGATTGTCTGTGCCATCTAACTAGTGACGTATCATATATCTTACCAGTTCAATGTCTTGAACCAGATTCCTGGGTCTGAATGCCAGGTAATACCGAGTGGGAGCAGATCTGAATCTAAACCTGTGGGTTCAGACCTGTCTTTTAACCGTACCAGTATCTGTATATGGTTCATTAAATAATTTATGCTTCTCTTTTTTGTTTTAAAAAGCTGTCCGTGATCGCATGGTGCCACCACCCCCACCCCCTCACCATCTCTATGCCAAAGCTAACACTTCATCTTCTATCTACCTTCACTGGGGAAAGCCGGCCTTTACATCTGCACAGGTCATTAATTACACAATCCGCTGCAACCCCGTGGGACTGCAGAATGCATCTCTGGTTCTCTACCTTCAAACGTAAGTCCAGTGCTATTGCGTCTTAGTTTCCCATTTCTAGATCCAGTCTTCCCATCCTCTTTTAATTGCCTTTAAGGGGGATAGAAGTTGTTGCAGTCAAAGGACTGTGTGTTTTGTCCAATGGCTGATAGTTCTGTTTCTTTGGTTATATAAAGATGTGTTTGTAAAACACCTTAGTTCTCTTCCAGACATCCTTATGTTGGATCTCTGGACAAGCTTTTGAATTTTTAACAGCTTTATTAGCTAAGCTGAATTTAATATTAAGCTCTTCTTCAACCAAGCAAAATAGATTACCTATAAAATAGGTAGCTTCTCTGGTCAAAAGTGAGACTTGGTCCATTGTCCTATTTTAAGATCGGAGTCAAAAATTCTTGAGTTTTGAGGGGTTGAGCTTGTCCTTGTGGGAATGCCATGTTCCTAAGTATGTGGCATCCTGCCAGGAGAAAGCTGAGTAGGACCTATAGCTTGCTCTTCAGAGAAGCAAAGCATGAGTCACAGAACAGTAGAACAGGAAAGAAATGCTGCCTGAGCTCAGTGCCTAGGTGGCACTCAGTGCCTCACCTCTGTGCCTAGGTGGTATGGGAGCAGAAGACTTTGCTCCATTGTGACTGTCTACGGTGGGGGCCATGGTGCTGCTGAGGGAATCCATATGTGTGTAGCTCCTCCAATACTTGGGTTTACTCGAGCCTTCTAAAGAACAGAAATGATGTGTTAAAAGATAGCTTCCATCCTAACATTGATGGTTTTCTCTTCAAAGAACATATCCCCTGCTGTATAACTCCTGAGTTAACAAGTAGACACAGTATAATCACCATGTACAATTCTTGGCATATAATATGGACCATAGCAGTGAATACTGCTTTTTGTGATAGGATGAAGGTCTTGCAAATATTGGTGACTGACTTTGCACTATGGAAAATGAAAATACTAAATGAGATTTAATAAAATAAAACCTGTTTCATAATATCATTTTAAATCGAGATTTAATCTCGATGTGGGTATTATCAACCTGAATTAACCCTGGTGTGTACGAAATCATTATTTTTCCCAAGAATCAAAATAAAGCAGAATATCTACAATCGATTTTGTGATCAAATAGTAAATTGCAATATTATAATTAATGTAATCAATTTTACAACTAATAAATTACGAAATATGACTACAGGATGAGTAGGGAAGATTCATATTCCACAGAGATCCCCTAAACATGGGGGTGATAGAGTCCATAAATGTAAGGGGGAGTTGCACGCATAGCCTATGTACTGTGAACTGAGAAGTAGAACCAGGAATAGCTGAGGGAGCCAACAGCATGTGTCTTTTCAGCTGTGGTTGTAGTTTGTGCTACTCCAGTTTAAAGCATGGTGTCATATGGATGAATGTGGAAAGAGCTGAGTTTGGGATATCTGCTGGCAATCTGGGCCATGATGTTCTTGGACTTGCTTGTGCATCAGCTATCCAAATAAACTCTGTAAAAACTTGAGCTCAAATCAACTGACAGCAAACATAGCATCCTCCATAGAGCTCCAGGGTTAGTACAGTTACCTTTTTAGGTAGACAGTGCAGATGGACCACGTGTCTGGACTTGAACTGGTTTGTCCTGTGTTGAACTGACAGCAGGAATCTACTCACAGTGTCTAAGAGATATCATCTGAGTTTTTGATCTTCAAGTCAACTCCTGCTGTTATATTTATTTTATTCCTTCTTCTGTACAGGTCAGAGACTCACATGCTAGTTCAAGGTCTTGAACCAAAAACCATGTATGAATTTGCAGTTCGTTTGCATGTGGACCAGCTCTCCAGTCCCTGGAGCCCAGTAGTCTATCATACTACCCTTCCAGAAGGTAAGGGCACGAGGAGAGGACCACACGGTTCTGAAAATAAAGTTCTATAAGCCAGATGACCTAAAAAGTTGCTTATTAATTTGAAGCTGTCTGTAGGAGAGAGAAAGACTTTCTTCTAATATACAGATAATGCTCTTCTTAGTGGAAGATAGAAAAATGCTCTCAGAAAAATCCATGTTTTGAAACTGTGAAATTCTTTTTCAAAATCTATATAAAATCAGCAACCATTTTTAAATAAAATGTGATATTAGCGACCACTGAAATAACTTGAATAAAAAAATTAATGTATAGGAGAGGTATGGTTGATTCATAGGTATTATGAAAGCATGTTTTAAAATCCAGCAGTTTTAGAAACTGTGAGACTATTACATGTCCACCTTCCTTTCTATGACTCTAGCTGCTGGTTTGTTTCTCATGTCATCTTGGTCAGTGAAAATCAAAAACTTCGGTTTCACATTCTCAGCATAGCAATATTTGATGTTTGGGATGTACTTTTTCGCAGGGATATTTATTTATTTATTTATTTAGTGGTGGTGGTGGTGGTAACTGTTTTCTTTTGCAGTTGAGGGAAAAAATACAGAACTTGCTCTTACAAAATCTAAGCTATTGACCAGATCAGAGTTAACAGGAGAGTTTCTGTTGAGGAGCAGTTTATATATGTTTGTTTATATGTTATCTGGGATGTAACAATAGCCATTGGGTCTACACAGCAGTTTCTTCTTGAGCAGTTGAATTGCAAGTAAATTAGGTTAGCCTAATAGTATTGTGTTACTGTTCTCACAGCACCATCTGGCCCTCCAGTAGGAGTGAAGGTGACTTTGATAGAGGATGATACTGCTTTGGTTTCCTGGAAGCCACCTGATGGTCCTGAAACAGTTGTTACACGATATACTATCCTCTATGCATCCAGGAAGTCTTGGATTGCTGGGGAATGGCAAGTGTTGCACAGAGAAGGTAAATTAAAATCATAAAATCACGTTCAATATGAACTGAACAAACAGTGATGCTATTCATAAAATGCTTCATTACTTTCAGCTCCCTTGGACTACAATAAGAAAGAAATTAACACAAATGTTCACATAAAAGTTATAGTTAGTTTAGAATTATTGCCAGGGTGATGAAAATATACTAAAAACCAATTAATACCTCAGAAGGTGAGGGGAGAGGGGTTGTCTGTGTTGCTTTGGAGCTCGGAGTGTGCATGTGAACCAAAATGTCTCATAAATCCAATTACATCCATCATAGTTCTGGGTAACGATGATCGTGTTGGTTTTATTTTGTGAATGTGCACTTTCAAATCTGAAGTCTCTGAGATGCCTTGCTTTTCAGAAATAAATTTACAAATGTTGCTGTGTGGGTGTATATGTTTCTTTTGATCACTGCCAATCCAGTTAGATCAGTTTGCTTAATGAACTTTTACTCTACTCCCAGTAAATAGCTGTGCAAATTGAATTTAACTCTCTGGCTCTCTTTGACTGCTGAACCCTAGCTAGCTAATCTAACAGTAACTCAGTATGGTAATATGAACTGCAGTCATATTTTGTGATTACATGTGGATATAGTCTACATTTTTATAGGCACTTTCGAGAATAATATTATGATTTGAAGAGATTTGAAGATTTCTATTATAGCCAGGAAAAAAGCAAAATACATTTACTCTTAGGCTGGTATTCAAAACAGACAGAGGCAGTTCAGAATAGATAATGTTCCAATAATGTATTAAACTAAAGAAGAAACCTCAGTGTTACAGAGTAAAGTCATGTGCCGAGTAGCTTAATTAAGAGGATTGCCTAGGAAGAGTTATATTTTGTTGTTCTGTTGTTGTTTCATGGCTGAAAGCTTACTTGTCAGCAGAGAGTGATGCTTTAATTTTTCTGTATAGAAAAATACACAAAACGTAATGACTTGAAGTGCACTCACAGAGGACAATTCTTTTGCCATCAGTGAGACTGAACTGTTTTAGTTAAAAATTGGTGGTCGTCCCTTGTGCTTCTCCTGAAGAGAGGACAATGGACTGACAGCCACTTTGAAAGGTGGTGGTCCCGCTTTGTCTTTGCTGGAGCAGAATAGTATTTTTCAGGCTGACCTCAAATAGAAATTGTCAACTGAAGAACACACTGTTGAAGAACAGCAGTGGAACGAGTATTAATCTTGAGCAAAATTTATGAAAAGTAACTAGTCTTTGAAATATCCATGACCTGTAAGTACAGGGGGAAGATTGAGTCAATGTGTTTGTTTGTTTTTTTCTACTAAAAGTTTCAAAGAAACAGTGATATAAAGTTGTCACATTAAACTGTTCAAGGAAACAGAAAATTTTTGATATTTAAGGACCAATTTAATATTAATTTTTACTAACAATACAGCAGATTTAATTTTAAATTCACAGAGAGCTTATATTTGAAAAATAAATGTAATTTTAGTGATGATACACTGTATTTGTTGTATGCAGCAAAGTGGTTGAGTTGCTGTTCCAGGTAGCTTCAGCTCAACCATGACTGTGAAACTGAACAGCATCTCAAAAAATATTTTACCATAGCTAGTTGAAATGATGGGATGGCAGTAACAATAAAAATGTTCATGTGGTCCTGTACCAAAAGTGTTGGATGGAATGAGCAATGGAAAGCTATAAACCTCAGTGTATTACTATGTCCATCAATGTTAGTCACTAATTTTGTAGTTAGATATATTTGGGTTTAAGGCGTGGCATGGAATTCAGGCATCTTGACGTGTTAGGACAATCTTTAATACGTTTAGTTAAAGTACAGATGAGAAAACGTGTGAAGGAAAATGAGTATGTAGAGGGAAGATTGGGCAAATACTGTGACAGTCCCTTGACAGTCCTTTCATAGGTAATTTCAGGTAGAAGCAGGGTTTGGCTCTTTAATGCATTTGTTCTGACAAGATCAGCTAACCCAGTACAAAAAACAACATTGTTTTGTCTTGACACTAAACTTGTTTTGCAAATTTGTGAAATCTTAACCTTATTCATTTCCATACCTCCAAAGACCCCCCCCCCAAACAAAACAAATCAAAAAAAACAAAAAAGAAGCAACAACCCACAAACCAACCCTACCACCTATAAAAGCCCTAGCACTGGCTTTAGATAATACATGAAAACATCTACCAATCCACCAACTTAAAAAAGCAAAAACAAAAAACAAACAAACAAAAAACACTCTAATTTGTCCTGGCGGAATTAAGATATAACTGCAGTTTGTTGCTGACTTGTGGTGTGAGTTATCTTTCAGCCGCCTCCCCCCTCTTCCCTACTTCTCTTCAAGTGGATCAGAAGTTACAGCCTTTACACACTTGGTGTGCAGTAAATCAGCACAAAGTGCTTACTTGCTTTAGCAATGCAGCAGATTTGCAAGGGGCTGGTGGGAAAGAGCCTCTAATATTGAAACATGACCTTTCGCCCTTGCTGATGCTAAATATTACAGCTCCTTTGGTTACAGATACCTCACATTTACTTCAAATGCTTTCAGCTAATGGGTGTTTTCTATGGAAGAGTTGAAATAGCTTTTGAAGTAGCTTCTCTTTTGCCAGATGTATAATCTTTTCTGTCAGCAAAACAACCTTATATTTTATATGCTCCCATGATACTATAAATTCTGACTTCTGAAACTGATTTGAAAGGTTGAAACTTAAGCTTAAGTCTGAGAAAGTGAGCGGAATATTTGAAAGAGAACAGGGTATAGATTTGGTCCTGTAACTGCCACTATTTTGGGAACGAAAAGCAATATATTTCTATGGTAGGAAGAAACACAGGCATTTTAGAAAGCAATTCGAATTTTAAGCAGCAGTTTGCAGTCCCTGGACAGGTAAAACTCTCATTGACTTTGATAGGAATTTTGCCTGTCTAAGGACAATGCAAGTGAATCCTATTTATATTCTTAATCTATTTCTCCTGCCTTCAGGGATTTTAGGAAATGAATCCTTAACATGTGAGAAAGACATTTTATGTAATATTTTAGTAGCACAGCTTAGATGCACAGTAATCAAGGAAGCCTACTTATGTCTAAATAGGGTTTAATTTTATTTTAAAAGCATGGTATAATGTACTTTTCCAAATCTGTCCTGTTCATTTTACCAAATAGACCTGAAATTTGATAAACCAAACCTGAATTATGTTGTTATGGCATTTTTCATTCACATTCATGGTACAGTGCCATCCCAACAGAGCATCTAGGAGGCACATAAATACAAGAGATGTCTAATGTTCTGCTTTCTGTGGCTGAAAGCCTGGTTAACAATTGGAGTGTCTCCTCACAGATGCAATCACAACATTAACACTGTTATGTGCTGAAATGAAGCTAGTGCTAGACTGAAGATGAGTATGCTGTGTATTGTAGCCAATACTTGACACTTGTTTTTGAACTATATTGGCACTTCACACTATGCTGTGTTCAAGCAGTATGGAGAGAAAAGAGAGAAGGGACGAGCAGGCATCTACAGTGTTCAGTACCCTGTATATGCAGGCTGGACCGTACAAAAGTGATCGCAGTCCTCAAACAAGATTTGGAGGTGGTATTGGAAAGAAAGCATAGGTCCCCTTGTCTAAACCTCAGTTTGTTTCCAGAGACTTTGTCTAATTGGAACTGTATGTTAATCTTTTCATAGGAGCAATGACTATGGCTTTGCTGGAAAACCTTGTAGCAGGAAACGTCTACTTGGTCAAAATAGCAGCCTCCAATGAAGTGGGAGAAGGACCCTTCTCAAATGTGGTGGAACTTGCTGTACTGCCAAAGGAGACATCAGAGTCTAATCAGAGGCCTAAACGCTTGGATTCAGGAGATTCCACAAGTCAGTAGCAATGTTTTGATTACTGCTGTCACAAGTACCAGAAAAAAAGATCCCTGTTTGTTTTAACTGGTAACTGCTTTCTGGATAAACCATTCTGTTTCACGTGAGGCAGTCCTAACAGTGTATCATTTTTTCTCCTAAATGAAACCATTTTGGAATTTCTGTCTCAGTGCAACTCAGAACTGGTTTAATTCTTTTGCTTAGAAGTTGGAAGTTTGCTTTTCAACTGGGAATACATAACTGTTATGAATTTCACTAACTTTGCAGGCACTTTGCTAAGGCATTTCCTCCAGTTCTTTATTTGGCTTGAGACACCAGTAGCAGTGGGTCAGTTAGAAACAGGCCAGCAGAGATGAGATGGCATCTCAAATAAATCTGTTGAAATTTGCTAGCTCCTAGAATTCCAGCAACCCAAATCAACCTGTCATTCAGTGATACACCAGCATATATTTTCATCAAAGAATTCAGCCCCACCTGCAGCTCTTTAGGGAAAAGCATGTGTTACCTTGGGGAAATCAAGGTGACTTCAGTGGTTTCTCCATATAAAAATGGAAGAAAAAATTGGCTTTGTCTGTCACAGAAGGGGATTTATCTTGGTGACTTCTCACAGATTTTAAAGTTGTTTGGGGAGACCAGAGCTAGTCATTATTCAGGTATATGAACCTTTTAACCTTTCCTTGCTGCTGCACACTGAATTGTGATTCACGCGGGGATTTATCTTGTTCAGGTTTTCTCCCTTCCTGGAATTCAGTTATATTTCAAGCCAGAATAAGTGAAGTCATGCCCTCAGGATTAGGTTAACAGACATATGATGTCAAAGCATAAAACCCTCCTAGGTGACAAGTGGCAGGAATTCTCCAAGCCTTTTCCCTTTGTTATTTAGTAGCACCCTGTAAGGAAGGAGTTGGAGCAGGCTCCTCTGCTCTGTGTTGTATGTCACTGAAAAGGCTGTAGTGTGGGGCTGTCCTTCTTCCCCTCCCACACTACGGCTGCATACACTCCTCTGTTTGGGCTAGAAGTTTTGTTTTCAAAGTGTCAAAATGTATGACAGAGAAGGTCTGAAAATCTCATTAAAAGGAAGCATTTGTCTGTGTGATTGTGATTGTAACCCCATTGATTTCCTACCAGGGAGCAGGGGGTAACTCTTCTTATTTTCTGAGCCTTTTTATGTTCTTTTTTGCTATAGCTTATTCTGACTATTACCATCTGGACCAGAAATCAATGACTGGCATTGTTGTTGGGGTTTCCATAGCCTTGACCTGCATCCTTATCTGCATCCTGATCTTAATTTATCGCAGTAAAGCCAGGTATGTTTTTGTTCTTGAAGAGTAAGATCTTTCTCAACACACTGTTTCTGTAAGAGCACAAGTCACTTCAGACATTCATTTCTCTTTGAGAGTGCTAAGTTCTTTGAAGCACTTTGTCTCTTCACCTGTTCCTACCAGAAGTGGAAGGAAAGCCTTTAGTTTTGTTGGCTCTTCCTACTCTACCTGAGCCCCTTCTACAATGAAAAGAGGAAAGAACATACAGAGGGAGTCAGTAGTGCTTTGACAACTAAGTATGAGACACGTTTCCAAACAAAAAAAAGCCTTTTGAGTCAGATAAACGTGCTGCTTTACATCATCTGTTCCTCCTGCTTAACTCTGCAGTCTGCACAGAACTGGTTTGCGAGGCTTTAACCCTTTGATGTTGCTGGACGAGGGGAACTTTTACTGTGTGCAGTTCTGGGCACCACAGTACAAAAAGGATGTAAAACTGCTGGAGAGTGTCCAGAGGAGGGCAACAAAGATGGTGAAGGGCCTAGAGGGGAAGACATATGAGGAGCGGCTGAGGTCACTTGGCCTATTCAGCCTGGAGAAGAGGAGGCTGAGGGGAGACCTCATCGCAGTCTACAACTTCCTTGCGAGGGGGAGTGGAGGGCCAGGTGCCGACCTATTCTCCTTAATCACCAGTGATAGAACCCGCGGCAATGGTGTCAAGCTGAGGCAGGGGAGGTTTAGGTTGGACATTAGGAAGAGGTTCTTCACTGAGAGGGTGGTTGCACACTGGAACAGGCTCCCCAGTGAAGTAGTCACTGCACCAAGCCTGTCTGAATTTAAGAGGCGTTTGGACTGCGCACTTAGTCACATGGTCTAAAATTTTGGGTAGACCTGTGCAGTGCCAGGAGTTGGACTCGATGATCCTTATGGGTCCCTTCCAACTCGGGATATTCTATGATTCTGTGAACTCTGACATGCAGCAGTTCCGTGATGCAGTTTCTTTGCACTGGTGCAAGCCACCATCTGTCTTCCTTGTCATCAGCTGCTATGAGGCCTAACCTGGTTCTAGTGACTCTGCCCATAACTTTGGGATCTGAACAAATAGAATTTATTAAAAATAAATAAATTTTAAAAACTGTCTGAAAGTATTTTTTTTTTTTTTAGTAATGGGCTTTTTAGCATGCATGCAAGAGAAAATATGGATTGGGAGATAGTCTCTGTGTAACATGGTAGAAAGGTCTTAATATCATTAGTGGTTACTTCCTCCAAATAATATTAGTAATCATGAGAATTCCTGTCTGCACATACTCTTGTAGCCTACTGTGCATGATTAACTGGAAGCAGATGTTATTTTTATCACAAGCAATAACATTTAAATTTCATGGGAATTAGGAATATCATATAATAAAATATTGATGCCAAGAATATACCATTATTACTTGATTAATAATAGCCTTGACATTTATCCTCGATTCTATGTATTTTCTTCGTGTTGGTCAACTTTATTCCTGCTTAACATTGTGTAGAAAAACATCTGCTCCTAAACCTGTGCAGCAAAGTACTGACCAGCTGTCACATACCAGCATCTCATTAGCCAGTGCTACTGAAGTGGAGAAGAGTATTGAAGGAATCGCAGAGAATGCAGAATCCTTATTGCCAATGATAGTGGGAAACAGCTTCATCGATGCTAAGGTACTGTGAGCTTTATTCAGTCCCAAACCAGAAATCTTTCTTTAGAATTCATTGTTATAACATCTGAGTCCCTGTCAAAATTAAAATATGTATGCTACAAATTCACAGCAGTTTTTTTAATGGACAAGCACAAGTGTGACAATCCAGGATCAAATTTTCAAGACTCATTTTAAAGTTCAGCTAGAAATTTGATTTAATAAATTTTTCTGCAGATTTCCAGTTTTGGCTCTGGCACACTGTCAAAGGATAAAAGCTCCATCAGCTTATGGGTGCTAGGATGCCTCTGCTAGTCCGTGGAGTTTCTATTCTAAGACCAGGAGATAGGTCAGAGAGTCCTTGTCAGCACATAGTTCAGTCAGTGCCGATGCACAATCTAGTCAAGTGTCACACTGAACAGGTATAAAAGAAAATATCTTTCTGTATTTTTACTGGTAAGACAATGTTACATTTTATAAACTCATATTTGGTCAAATTATAAATTAATCTAGATGGTAGGATATGTCAGTAGATGTATAGAATCTTTTAGTATGACAAAAACACATTAGACATTTTCACACATTGTCAATGAATTGAGCTGTTCCTTGAGGATGTATGCAAGAGCTGGAAGACTATGGAAATGGACCTCAGTGCAGACACAGGCACTATGTCACATTCCAGAGTAAATAGGAGCAGTGACTGGAATTGTTTACTCCGTGTTTGTGGTGTTGTACCTGTGGGGTCTGGCCTGTGGGCTTGCCAGATTTAGTGGAACTGGTCTTGACTTGTCTTAAGCAGCAGATGAATACCAGACCACAAAAAACTAACTGAGCACTAAGTCTTCGTATGTCTTTCTTTTCAGTATGGAGCCAATATGTTGGAATAGAAAAATATTTTCAAGTATCTTAAGAAATATAGTCTGTTAAAATAAATGTCTGTTTCTATCCCTCTCTCTTTCTCTTGTAGGGGGGATCTGATCTTATTATTAACAGCTATGGGCCTGTCACAAGAGCCAACTGCAAGAAGAGGTGGCTGTTCTTCCAGGATACTAAGAAGGTGAAGACTGAGGAGGTAATTGGTCTAATGGGCAGGGATGCACAATCTTTACTGTAATACCCTGTTTGCAAAGGAAGATATTTAGTTTTCTATGTATGGGAAAGCATAATTAGTGGTTTAAGTTTTAATGGAATAATTTCAGTTGTATTAAGGTTGATGGTGTTCTACCTTGTAGCAAAGTCATATGGAATTTTAGTTTTCTATCCCAAGTTGTCAAATATTTTAACCATTTACAATTAACTGATAACTTTCTTGCCTGTGCCCTTTATCTGTGAGCAAATGGATTTCTGTGTACTGTCTGTGCATAGCATCTACAGTACATCTGCAGAGACTTTGTGTAAATATAAATACAAATTAAATATAAACATCTAAGAATCCCCTGCTACTCTGACAGCTAATACCTTATGTTTGCTGAAGAGAAATCAAAAGAGGGAAATTAAATGATTTATCCAAAGTGTTGAAGAATTTAGAATCTGAGCTAGAACTGTCTTGCTTCTCAAATTGTTGCTCTGGCTGTAATTGCTATTTGGATTAGAAAAATAGCAGTTCAAAACTGAAATGTTAAACCAAATCCTGAACATTGTAGTGCAAATTCACATCTATGGGACATCTGACTTATGTTTATTGAATACTGAATTGTATCGTGCCCTTGGTATATTTAAGGAATAGGAAAGCTTGAGCAGCTGTATATTTCGGATGCCTCTATGAGCAAAATACTTGCTGCCACCCAAGGAGTAATGCTTAAGGAATATGCATGAAGGGATGGGAGACAGCTCTACCAAGTATATTTTTAAAATTCCATTGAGGTCTCTCCAGCGAAGTCATTCTTGATTAGGCATGCTTGGTGAGAGGGGATTGCTTCATCTAGTATGGAAGAGTATGAGCAAGGCTTGAGATTGATTCTTCTTAACCTCCTGTAGGAAAGCCCAGATTGTTATTCCAAGCCAATGCTGTTGTAAGCACCCTGGTGGAATAGGAGATTGGAAATGCAGTAAAAATTCAAATTATGGCTCAGCTTTTCAGAGGCTGAACAACCTTTTCCTCTCTGCTTTTATATAGCCTCAGAGAAGATTTGTCCAGGCAGCATGTCTGTATCAGCCAGGTACCACTGTGCTGATCAGTGAGGATGACTCCCCCAGCTCTCCTGGCCAGCAGTCTAATTTCCAGGCGCCGTTCAGTATTGTTGCTGATACAGAGCATTCGGCCAACAGTGAAGGAAGTCACGAGACTGGTGACTCTGGAAGATTTTCTCATGAGTCCAACGATGAGATACACCTCTCCTCTGTGACAAGTGCCACGCCTCCTGCTACCAGTCATTTTGTAAGCAGTGACTTGGGTACGAACATGATGAGCCCTGCCATAAGTAACTGCAAAGAATCTCCTCTGCCGTTCACTACTGACCAGACTGCTACCTCAGCTCTTCAGATATGCTCTGCAGTACAAAACTGACATCCTTAGGACCACGCCAGACATTCTTGCAGTGTATGTCTGTTCGAAGGACAATGAACAGAGAGCCAAAGTTTTATTGTGGAAAGCCTGACTAACCCAGCAGGTGATCCAGTATTTCTGTTGAATGTTGTTTGTTTGTTTATTTTAACTCACTCATTTTGAATGTTCAGTGGTCAACAAATGTGAAAGGACACTGAAGATTTCTGACTAAAGTTAAAAATATGTCACTGGAGCAAAGGGAAGGCTTTTGGCCCTTTTGCTGACTATCTACCTCAGTTTGCCGAGAGGTGAACTCTGAATGACAACTGCTTTACCTCGTTTGTGTTCTAGTTGGTCTCAGCTATGGAACTGACGATACTTCCTAGTAGTGTTGTTTTAATTTGGGTTTCTTTTTTTCCAGTTGTGTATAGAATGTGCGTGTGTGTGCGTGCGTGCGCGCGTGTGCGTATGTGCTCAGTGATCAGGGAGTTGTATAGGTAGACAAACAAGATTGTTTAGCTGAAGCTCTGTCTTTAAAAGAAGGAAACCTCAGAGTATAAAATGTAATGATTTAACGTGGTTGACCTAAAGGATGTTAAAAACTGCGAAAACCGGAGTTGGTGCTTCCACGTGTACAGCCACATCAGATCTTTTGTACCTCTTGATTTCTTATAGCCCCAGTAAGCCTAGGACAGTGCCTTTCCCCCAGGAACTTGTGCCAGCAACTGCTGACAGGATGTATGCTATATCCTTAGGGCTCTGGGGCATGTTGGGTTCCCCACAGTGACAAATACTGCCCATTTATTGACAGTTAATGCAAAAAGCATGGCAAAATGAGGAAGTATTCAGTATTTCCAAACAGTTTCCTTCTGCCTGAGAGACGTGGAATAATAATGCTGAGTATTCTGGTATTGCAGTACTTCTTAGCAATGGTGCCTTGCATTATATATAATGAAATTACTGATTTGCCTTATGCCTTTCTAGTATTCATAAAGTTGCTTTGGAGTACAGAAGGATGCCTTAAATGCTACTTACATGTTATAAGTAAACTGCATCATGAGCTTATATGAACCCAGCTTTGAGTGCTGATAAGCACTGCTAGCATCGCAGTACGTCTCAGAGCTGTTGTTGGGATGCAGCCCTGCTCCTTGCCTTTGCCTAGTATGCTGTTAGCCAGATATTTTAGCTCAGGGAGTGACTTTACCCACAAGCTAATCTAAAACTCTGATTAGGCTACCATGAGAAATAATAAGCCAGAGCTTTAGTTGAAGAGTCTGTTGAAGGAGGTGAGTATTACTACTGCCTTGAACCCATACAATTCCTGTTTTATACTACCTCCTTTAAGAGTTATTCTGGTGTGTGTGTGTTTTGTTTTTTTTTTTTTCCTGTACTCAGGGAACAGTTTGTTACTTTTGAGCTGCCTCACAAAAATGTGGAGCAAACTGACAGGGTATCATGTTTTATTTCTTAATGGGGTGGGGGGTGGAAGGGAGAGAGAGGAGAGGTTGGATTCATCCAATGTTATAAACTTGCCTATATATATCCAGTCCTCTTCTCCACTTTCCCCATTTTACTTTAAAAAAAAAAAAAAAAAAAAAAAGGCATTTGTTTCTTACTTTAAAAAAATGTTTAAAAAGTAATGTTGTGAGAACACAACTGTAGGAACTCCTGGCTCTATTTAAGTCTGCTGAAACTCCCATTGAGTTTAAGGTAGGCCAGGCTGGCTTTTGTATTGTTCCGTATGTATCAAAAGGTGATCAGAAGTCATCAACAAGCCCTACTGTTCTGTTTTATTTTGATGAATCCGCCTGTAGTTACTGTAGTTCTTTAGCTTGTAACTGTTTGCTAGTTCAGAACCAGACAGTACATGTTCACCTTTTCATAACGATGTTGATTTAAAGGCTTTTAAAATAATCTTGTACCAAAGACTTTTCTGTAGAAGAGAAGGAAGCTGCATATTTTCCAAAAATAATTGAACTAGTTAAAAGCTATAGGTTTGAAGAGCTGAATACATTTTATTGTATAAGTAGTTACTAACAAAAACAATAGGGCTTCTATTGATTGTAGTATTGATTGCATAGATAAGTTGTATGCTTCTACAATTTTAACTACCTTGTTACAAGAGCCTTTAAAGAAAGTTATAATGATACCAGCAGATATCTCCAAAGACTTCCAAGTGTAATTTTTTTCTTCAGCATGTAGCTGGATGAACAATACAGTATTAAAGAAATATTTTTGAACAGTTTTTTCTACTTGCTGAAGAAAAAGAAAACATTTTCACCAAAGATTTATTTTTGATCTCATCGGGCAGAATGTTTAGTGTACAGCAGAGTACTTTTTCTAGTTAGGTAAAGTGTGAATTAACTGAAACTAGATTAAGGAAGTGTAACTGTAGCATGAAGTTTCACACTTCATCTTTCAGAGTAGCCTCTTTTGTTAGTTTCATTCAGAAAGAGCTGATATGCAGATGGTAACTATTTGCTTCTCCAAAGACTTGTTTGCTGTAAGTACTGATAATCTGATGTAATTTTATGACCTTCATTACAGGTAAATACTTTAAATCCTGAACTTTTGCATCCAAAGACACACTCAGTAGTTTAACCCATGGAGAATTGGACAGAAAAAGACTTAATATCAAATTTGTCAGTCTAATATAGAAGTTCTAACTTCAATAGCCAAAGAGATCAAAATGTTCAATTTACTAGAGAACAATGCATCCAGAATTCTATTAATCATTTAATTATTTTTTTTTAATTAAGGTACTTTTTATCAGCAAATAAAGAAAACCAAAGATATTTAAGGTTACCTCAGCATATAGGCAAGCTTAGTTAGATGTTAATTATTCTGTCTTTTACTTTATTTTTATGTTAACCAAATATAATACATTTCTCCAGAACCCAGTCTACATTCATATGCTTCCCTTTACTGTGTCACATAGTTAATTCTAGATCTATTTACATGTTTACTACAGAACAAAAAATACAATCTCCTCAGAAATGCATGTTCTAGTATTAATATATCACCATATTTTGTGAGGGAATAGTTGTCTTATGATTGAAAACTCCACCAATGTAAGCAGAGGAATCTCTAGAAAAATTGTGTAGAAATTGATACTTTCTCTACTGAACTGAATAGTAGAATTCTTTGTGATTGTAACAGGCAAAATCAGGCTCAACATTTAAATGCTTCATATCCTTGAAGCCAAAGCATGTAATTATAGACGTGATATTAGAGACATCGACTTTCTTAAAAGTTTATAGTTGTTGCAGTCTAAGGAAATCAGTTTTTCATAGATAAACTTTATTCATTCCATTTGTCTAGAACGAGCTGGCAGACGGAACAGGTTACAGGTTTTCCAGTATTTTTTCTTGATTATGTCTGTAGAAACCGGGTCCTGGAGAACACTATCATTTTTTAATTATGAATTAAGTATGTTCTGGAAGATGAACATAAATGTGGAATTTAGTGTTACACTATGTGAATTGATTTTGTTTAAGTGTGTTAAGAAGTAAAGAGCCATGGCTGGTGTAATAAGTGTATATGCAACCATTGTACTTTAAAAACAAAACAAAAATGTTACAGTTGATGTGAGTTGAAAAGCATGAAAAACTTGCAGAGAAAATCTTGAAACTGGTTTACTATGCCAACGGTGTTTCCAGTGAGGGCTGTGATTGCCCTTCTGTTGCAACAGCAACGCCTGCTCTGCAGGGCTGGGATCCAAACCCAAATACTTGATCTGCCCACTGTTATACTTGCGTATTTTCTTCATGTTTTACAAATAACTCCTGAAAGATGCGAATACTTTATATCTAGGAAAATTGGGAATGTATATGCTGTGCAGAACTGGGCGTATCAGTAGATTTTTTTTTTTATAGCTCTGCTTTTGTAAGAGAAAATTGAAAAATCTACATATCATTTTAATATTTTCCCATATTAGCTCTGCATTTTTGGTGTAATTTATTGGATTTTAACAGAAAGGAGTTTTGAGACATTTCTGTACCTGTTTTTAATTATATTTAATACTTCATTCCCTCTTTGGTTTTATTCCCTTGCTTTAGACTATGAGCTAAATCTTGTTTGCTTTATCCATTCCAGGGTCCTTACCCAGTTTCTTTTTAAATCAATGGGAGAATTAATTTTGATTTCAGTTTGCATGGTCTGGACAGACAAAATCAGCTGTTTTTTTTCTTCTTTGTTTTGTTTTTAAGATCTTCACAGTATTATTATTTATAAAGGATAGAATTCTTACATGGTTAAAACTCCCATTGGCAAATCCCTCCCACACCCAGTAGGATAACAAGTTACTGTACACCAGAGGTCCACTGTAACTCTCCATGCATCCAGTCTTACCCTATAGTGAATACCGAGTATTTTGAGTCAATTTAACTCCTTTTCATTGCAAGCTAAGTCAACTCGAATGACTAAACATTTGCTGCAAACCTGAGCATACACAAGAATAGTTACCGTGGACCACTGGGTCTTAGTAACATGTTACTCTCAGCAGACGTGTAAGCTGTAAGACCAGGAGTTCTCACTTATTTTATTTGTTATGGAATGAAGTTCAGGCAGGGAAAAGTCTGTCCCCTAACATGGGGAATGTTGTTCAGTTTTGTAGGGCACTCCGTGTTTAGCCCAAAATCTCATTCACACCTAGTGAAAAGACAGCTGCACAGGTGTAACTCTGGCGGTATTCCAGGGAAATCAATTTACTAGAGTCATTCTGTTAAAACTGAGAGCAGAGTAACACCTAATGATTGTTAAAGAGGTAGTTCTTAGCTTGAACAATTGTTACATGCTTCTTAGTTGCTGCAAATGCAGCTTTGCTAATATCAAGCAATTTCTAAAGCAGATTAATTTGTCTGCAGGAAATATTGAGCACCTTCCTATTAGAACAAGTTAAAAATATATTATTTTTGTAACTGCATCTTTTGGAACCTGTGTTTACAAAAAAATACTTTTCTTCCAAGTTCCTTGCTGTTAATAGAAGCCCTGAATCCCTGAAGTCTGAAAAGAACACAAATTCAATTTGGCTCAAATTCTGCTCTCAATTCTGCTGATTAAAAATGCAGAGTAAGTTTGTTTCTTTGGAATTTCTCTAGATTTACACTGAGACTGGTCCTAAGTGACTCAGAAGGGATATAAACACATGGTTAAAGTTTTGCTGTGTTGGGCCCTCTGGTGTTCCATTGTGAGCTGAGCTCCTTCTGGAGGTTTTCCACTTTCCATGATTACATAGACCTACACATTGCATCTGCCTGGTGTGTTTTCAGTAAAGACTGACTGTATATGAAAAACTTACTTAAACAAAATGTTGCTTTTTGCTTGTTTGGCTTTTTTTTTTTTTTCCAAGTTGTGAATGAATTGCTAGTGTAGGAGCCAGGTATGTATCTCATATTGTGGTGTTCTGGGTCCTTTCACTCCGTGTGCCGTTTTCTTCTAAGGGCAGCAATGGCTAACTGGCTAATGGAGGATGGAGCTGAATTGTATTAATTTTATATTTGTCTCAGGGGATCAGCTCCGTGAATTCCATTGCATGAGGGAAGCTAATGTTTGCCCTGATTTGAATGTAACTTTTTAATGTCTTTAAAAAAATATATTTTGTTTAATAATGTGGACTTGTTTTGCTTTTTCTAGCATTCTAGTAAGTGTTACCTAGTGTGTTGGTTCTTTTTTCCTCGCCAGGGTTGTTTATATACTACCCCAAGGTCATGCCAAAAATTAATAGAAGTTTAAATGCCAAATGTTTATGAAACTGCTGTCTAAATACTGATTGATTGCACAGTTGAAATAAAATTTTTCCTTAGTAAAATGCTGGTTGAAAAATATTTTATTTTCATCGTCTCTGACTAGTGGCTCAAAACAAGGAAGATACAAATACAGTTCCTCATTTTAGGCTGAGGATTTGTGGCAATTTTGATACTTAGTCATAAAATGAGGTAGAGAGTAAACTGCACGTTCCTTATCACTGAAATTCATAGGAGTTTCCCAAGCCTGTGCTCATATGCCATTTGTGTACCTGGAATAATCTCCTACCTAAAAACTCCATCTCTACTCCACTACTATCAAACAGCCATGCAAGATTGCTATTGTAGTTCACCTGCAGTAGATGTGGAAGATGTGGTTCTAAGCACAGTCGTTCTCATAAAAGTTTGGAAAGCTACTGACAAAGCTGCACCACTGAGTTTTTCCCAGCATTTCTACACCTGCTGACTGATGAACCCGCTATTTCAACACTTAACAGGAATACTGAAAATGCAATTGTGGTTGGTCAGAGGACAAATAACTATTTTTACAAATGATGATATTCTAGGCAAAAGTAAGTCAAGTTAAACTAGCAAGGAAATTAGGTTCTATGGGGATTAAAAGTTTTCTATTGCTAGCAGGTTGATTATTGATTGTCACTTGAAAGCAACTGAAAAATTGGCCAGGTGGTTCAGTGAATTAGGTACGAGTTGGAATTAGAGTAGTGGTGCCCCTACAAATCTTCCACTACTGGAAATGAAACCACAGTCATTACTACTGTATGCACACACCCCATAGACACAAGATGTGCTCCGTGTGCCTTACAGACGCAAGACACGCAGCCCTAGGACAGAAGGCATGCTGTCTGTGTCTGCTAAGAGCCAGCAGCCACAGAATTAAGAGGGCCTCAGAATTCTGTTCTTTTTAATACTATGATTTTTCCTGTATCATGCAAATACTGTACCAGCCCACTGTCTCTGCAAATAGGATTTGTGTCAACCTGAGGATTCCAGCAGAGAGGGCTGTGGGAGGTGGTGTCAGCACCCAAGAAAACATATCTCTTGGGAACTGATGCCTCCTGGAAGTGCCAGCGAGCAGATGTTTACTACAGAGTAGCAAGTCACCAGTGATGACTGTTTCCCAGTGGGGCAGCTGCTAACAGCTGCCTGCAGCCAGGGGCTGAGCCTTTCTGCTCTGGCAGCATCTCGTGCTGATGAGTTGGGCACCCTGGATTCTACAGCAAAAAACATGATGTCTGTCTGTCTTTTCTTTTGAATTCTCAGATGAGAAAGGAAATCCGAAAAGCCTCATATTGCTTCTTTATGAATCACAGCTGTTCTTACCTGCAGAGTCTGTTGATAGAACAGTTCTGCCTAGTTGGGTAGCTTATATGACATTTATCCCTGGGAGTATTAGAGCACCAGCTGTAGTGTCTATTTATAAAACAAACTCTAATCCAAAATTCATTATTCCTTATGTTTGAATATAGGAACACTGAAATACTATTCTTCAGAGGTAATTGAGAAAATTAGGCCTATGTTGAAAAGATAATAAAGTAGTTTGAGTAGTTGTTAAAATGAACAGATGTTAATCACTAATGTAAATATAACATAAATATAAATATATTACATTTAAAAATACTGTAGAGAATTTTTAACAGTTGGGGAGCAATCAGTTCTGGACTGTCCAGCGGTACTGCTCTGCCAACGTATTCCATCAGAGAAGTCATTCTTTCTCTAAGTGAAAACAGGAACCATCTGCAGATCCTTATTAAGTTACTGCTGGTTAGTACAGGTACATTTTACACCCCAGAATCTTCATTTTTCATTAGCTATAAATAAATAATAAAGCCCAATGTTTCAAGGAGTTTGCAAAGGAAAGCTTCAAAGCAAAATATTGGTCTGTGACTTGATGCCACGTCACCTGCCTGCTGTCTGCCACCAACCAGAACATCTGAGCTTCATTCAGGTGAGCTCTATGGGTCACTTAGATTGAACTGAAATTAAAATATTGCTATTTCTTTGTTTAGCTTATCAGAGAAGTCGGTTTTCTGTCTTTGCTTATCTGTTTTTTGGATAAAAGGAACGATACTTTGGAATATGAAAGCCAACTTTCTGCCATGCTTTGCAGGTTGCTCAGCCCCACCAAGTGGGAAAGCAGAGAGTAGGGAGGGAAAGGACGCGGCCGTGGCAACCCATCAGGATTGCTATACATGAGATATCCCTTGCACCGCAACAGGTGAACAGTTCTTTATGGATGAACTCTTCTCCCTGTCCTGCTCCTTTCAATCAGCAGGTAAAAGCAACATCTCTGTTAAGAAGCAGGCTCCATGACTGTATTTGGCTTATTATGGCTGTATTTTTCCTTCATCTGTGATCATGGTCTCAGGATTGGTGCTGGACAATAAAGAGTATCCTCTCTCAGTAAGAGAGAAGCTGCCGGTGATAATGCTGTAGCTGTCCATGTTGCAATGTCTACCCTTTCTGTAATTAACATACTGGGACTTGACTTCACCTTTTCCACCGCACGGAATGAAGAGGATGGGATTGGAACCCTCCTCTCTGCACATGCCTGCCTGCTAGAGCCCCCAGTAAACAAAGCACAGATTTGTCAGAAAGTTACCCTACTGTTTCTTCCTGGAAGTGAAGTGCAATGCTTTATTTAAACCCCATAATTTAAAACCTATTTACATAGAAATGCACCACTAAGACATACAAAAAATGCAATTAATGAAGAACCTAGCTGTGTCTCACTAAAAGATACCATGCACAGATATCTCTAGTCTGTAGGACTGTTTCTGGCTGGCAATAGAGGTCTGGGGGGCTGGCAAAGATTTGGGTGCCGGTTGCTCTCTGGCACACTTCTGCCCTTGCTGTCCTGGCAGCAGCAATAGTTTTGGACGCTCGCTCCTGGAACAGCCTGAATCAAGCTGCCAATAGAGCATTTCAGTGAGATGTGGTATGAATCCCAGCCTGGCCAACAAGAATCAGCTGAGATGGTTTTCCAGCAGTGCTGCAAGGTTGTCCAAGATCCTCAGGGTTTCTCTGGAGAGACAGCTCAAGCATCACTGGAAGTTGACCCAAGTTCCAGGTGGGTGCAGGGGATGTTAGATACTATGATCATCTGCAATTCTGAGGGATGAAAGTGAATTTTTGTGGGTGACTGAGGATATTTTTCCTATTATACTGCTCTGTGGGAAGTGTGAAATCAGTGCCCAAAACACTGGATTCTCCTTTAGCTAGAAAAAAAGAAATAATCGAGTGGGAGCTTTGCAGAGGTCTTGTTAAAAGAAGGGGTTTGAATTTCCTTTTATCTGCATAGCAATATACTGTGAAAAAAGGATTTTCATGAGTAAAGCAGCAGATTTCTGGCTAGGCTGTGAGGTGGTTGCACCACATGAAAGCATAAAAAGCGTTGCTCATGCTTCAGCTCACTACAGCCTTTAACAATTTGGATTTTGGTGTGCTGGTCTAGGAAATTAACTCCTCTGGTTTGCTGAAAGCTATCACCAAGAGATGAGTGGTAGAGCTTAATATATGCTGGCTCCTCACTTTTTGCAGTTTACAGTCATATTAGCTTAAAATAATCCCACTGGACTGCTCACAACCTTCCCTATATTAGGTTATGCAATTTAAGTTGCAAGTAAGATAGTTTACAGAACAGACTGTAAAATAAGAATATAAATAATTTTCCATTAAAAATTATATCATTTGTGTTAGCAGCCATCATGCTTTGGAATAGATCCTGAATATTTGAAAGTCAGTGACAGCTTTCTCAGTCTCTACCAAATAAAACACAAGACCTACAAAATCAAGGCAGAATGAATCACTTGAGATCAAGATTTCCTACTTCAAGGGATAAGTTAACTCCAAGCTTGAGTTAGAAGTATCTCAATTAAAATTCTTCTGCAAAATGTAAAGCAAGACAACCTCTGGTTTGTAAGAGGAAAGAATTCTGATACTGGCTTGTACAACACTACAGAAAAAATGGCTACATTAAAGAGGAAAGCAATGTGTGGGTTTTTTTGTTTGTTTGTTTTTAATACTGCATCTCAAGCTTTGTGATCTACATATGGTAAGATAAAATCGGTGAAGAGGGTCTGCACGTTGAAAGCCACTGTAGTACAACCAGTGTCCAGGAGTCCAATTCTGCCATTGCAAAGGCTCAGAGGTTCACAGGAGCCTAGACTGCCTCCGTGATTAGCTTTTGAGCTCAGGCTACAGATGGGACAAGCGCCCTGCCGTGCAGCAGAGTGTGATGGCTTGCATCATGTCCTGTGATGCAAATCAGAAAATCTCAGCCCAGGTGATGAGGTTGCCACTTGCAGTTGTGTTGACTGGAAACAGCCTTTTAATATGAGCAATCCAGAACTCAGTTTAGCATTCAACAAGGTTTTAAGGGTTTGCAATGATGTTTCTCTTCTGTAGCTCAGCTAGGTCAAACCTTACAGCCCAGTGCTGCAGTTGCAGATAACTAAATGACAGAATTCCTGTAGGAACTGATGTATAGCTCCCTAAAATGCCTGTCTGTAAATTTCAGATTTCAAATCGTACTCACTAGGCATAATACATGTCAAGCAATTTAATCCAGTCTGGTGTTTGCAGACAGATAGTGCATATATTTTAAATAATTAGTTCCACGTTCTTTTCTCGAAATCCTGGATTTCCTGTGAATTTTAGCCCGGGGATTAGGGAAGCTGCTCTCAGACGTAATGGGTGAGTACAGCATCTATGTAACTAGGTCATGTTGTACTTAGGCATATTTAGTTATCTTTTCTTCTGTTTTTCCTTACTTTGGTGCACAATAAACAAAAGAGGTAACTAAGTTTGTTTCATAATCTCCTCCTAAAGGATAGCAAAATTCTGAGATTTCACGGTGTTTCTTTTTTTTTTACTGCATTTTCTAACCATGGTATGCTTGTGATATGTTCTCTTTCACTTTGTTTTTTGTTGCTTTAGCTGCATTTTCCTTTCATAGTCTACAGACCCACACATTCAGACACTAGCTGGTTTCTGCTTCTTCCCATCAGATCTCCTATTACTCAGACATTGTTACTTATTCAAAATAGATTTCAGGGTTTTTGCTACTGTATTCCAGTGACTATTTTCCTTAAAAATTGAGACTAAGCTATAGTCGCCAATGCGAATGGCATAGCACATGCTGTCCTGCAGGAGTCCCCTCGATTGTCTTCCCCCTACATTTCCTTGTTTACTTGCTAATTGTGGAAATGCTCGGTAATTACTGCAAATACATGAGGTCTTACTGTAACAATGTCTGTAACATTGCAGTGGGATAATGCTGGCTGGCTGCCAGGTGCCCACCAAGCCACTCTTTCACTCCTGCTCCTCAACAGGGGACAGTGGGAGAAAATAAGATGAAAAACCTTGTGGGTTGAGATAAAGCCAGGGAGATTGCTTACCAGTTACTGTCGCGGGCAAAACAGACTCAGCTTGGGGAAGACTAATTTATTGCCAATTAAAAATAGAGTAGCATGGTGAGAAACAAAGACAAAACGAAAACCCCCTTTCCCTCGTGCCTCCTTTTTTTTTTTTTTATAGGCTCAACTTCACTCCTTCATTCCCAGCTCTTCTACCTTCCCCTGCTGAGTGTTGCAGGGGGATGGGGAACGGGGTTGTGGTCAGTTCATAATGTTTTGTCTCTGCTGTTCTTTCCTCCTCACACTTCTTTTCCCCTGCTCCAGCATTGGGTCCCTCCCACGAGTTACAGTCCTTCATGAACTGCTCCAGTGTGGGTCCTCTCCATGGGCTGCATTTCTTCAAGAGCTGCTCCAGCATGGGTCCTTTTCCATGGGGTGCAGTCCTTCAGGAACAAACTGCTCCAGTGTGGGTCCCCATGGGTTGCAGTTCCTGCCAGACAACCTGCTCCAGCGAGGGCTCTCCACAGGCTGCAGCTTCCTTCAGGGTATATCCACCTGCTGCGGCGTGGGGTCCCTGATGGGCTGCAGTGTGGATATCTGCTCCAACATGGTCCTCTGTGGGCTGCAGGGGGACAACCTGCTTCACCACAAGCTGCAGGGGAATCCCTGCTCCAGTGCCTGGAGCACCTCCTCCCCGTCCTTCTTCACTGACCTTGATGTCTGCAGGGTTGTTTCTCTCCCATTTTTCTCACTCCTCTCTCTCTCCCAGATGCTAAGCAGCATTTTTTTTTTTAACACCCTTTCTTAAGTATGTTATCACAGAGATGCTATCAGCATTGCTGGCCAGTGGTGGATCAGTTCTGGAGCTGGCTGGAACTGGCCCTGCCTGACACAGAGGCAGCCCCTGGTCTCTGCTCACAGAGGCCACCTCTACAGCACTCCCCTACCAAAACTTTGCTGTCTACACCCAATACAAACATCAATGACATTTTTGTACTAAGATTTTGATCTTGGTTGCTATTTAGTATAGATATGGCTTCTGAGCCTCCTGCTCTTAATTTCTAAGAACCATAATTGTAATTGAAAAACTCAACTACTGATCTGGGTGGAGGGAAGGGCAAGTGATATAATTTGACAGAGGTGACTTTGAAATTAATTTTTCATTTCGACAGACATGTTCATGCTAAAATCTGACCCCACTCTTGCCACTCTATCCGTATTCTTCCTAGAGAGATCAGATGTACCCCATCAACCCCAATACAGAGTCCTCCAAAGAGAAGCTAATCGAGTAATAGCAAAAACAGCTAGCCTCTACATCTGACTTGGAGTTTTGTAACCATGAGCTAAGCAACAGTATTTTGTCTCAGTAATAATACTTGTCGGTTTTAATTGTAGATAGATAGTGAATCACAGATCCATGGATTAAATCTATTCCTTTATGTGCTCTTTTGACTAGAGAAATGAGGTACCGATTGTCTCTTAGTGTAGAAAGTTGTTGTTTACCCATCTGTAAATAGGGTTAGAGCAACTGTGCTCTGCACAGAGGTTGTACATAATCCACAACAGTTCTACATAGGTACTGAGGGAGGTTCTGCTATTCTGTCGGTGACTCTGCCTGGTTCTCTGAGCTGCAGCTTCCTTATGTACTTAACTCTTAGTAGACAGGTGGTCTTAGTGCTTGAAATTCCAAGGGCTTCAATCAGCAATGTTTAATGGGTCGGATCCATCCCAGAGACAGCACCGATGAGAGGGTGTTCTGTGAACTGCACTCTCCAAAGCCATGATAAGCAGAACAGCAAAGCAAACACATTTCTTTTTGTGGAACTTTCTGTAAGACATGTATCTTATCAAATGACTATGGCCTTGTATATCAAAGTTGGTGGCATCGTATAAGAGAAAAGAGACCACATATCCAGGAAGATTCCCTCTAGGGCAACTAGGCATATAGACGAGGGTCAGGAAGCACCGTGCATGTTCAGGGCTCTTACTGCAGCCAGCTCTCGGCTAATACCGGGGCACAGAGCTGAGATGAGAGAATACCCACACAAACTAAGCTAAGACCGGAGAGCTTTTTCTGCAAGAGACTCTGCTAGCTCTAGAGTTAGCATTACTACTCTTTTAGCTTTATGGAAAAAAAAAAAATCACTTTGGCAATTCTGCAATGGAAATCCCAGTAGAGTCATTGCCTAAATTTAATTACTTACAAATGCACTGATGCATAGGACAGCCTGGGACAAGGCTTTCTCATGTTTATACAGCACACAAGCTTCATAACTCCCAGCTAAGTTATTGACAGAGTCTGGATCCAAGAACAGGTTCATAACCGATTATTGCAAAGATCAGTGTGGCCTTTGCAGAAAACCAGGAGGGGCTCTTGAGAGAACTGCATAAGTGCAGGAATTAAATGCTTGCCTTTTGTTTTACCAAATCATGATAAACAGGAAAATTCAAAGGATTCAAGATGATAATCCAGAAAGAGCATGAAATTGCATTTCTTTCATTTCCCCACAGAGTGTCCCCATTTCACCATTCATTGCTCAAGAGGAGACCACTTCCTTGAGTAGGGAAATAATCCATTTTGTAGAGAAAACCACAAAGGTTTGTTAAACATGTATTTATCCCTGTTTAAAATTTATTATCTTGATAACCTTAGTACCGCAAGCAAAGTTCCATTTTAATTATGCTAGAAGAAAAGGAAATCTTATGTCCCTTGACAGCATGAAGATCAAATGAGATTTTAAGCATATATATATTTGTGTCTCCTCTGGATTTCTTGACAGACTTTTGTACTTTGGTATATAAATAAATACAACAATGAAACTTAGGTTCCTAAATAATCAGATGTTCTTCTTCACATTCCAAATGTTTAGGTTTTGTATTTATTAATTTATATGCATGGGGTATAAAATCTTACAGTTTATAAAACTACCGGATAAATTGTAGGTTTTAACCTTATAAGTCATATGTGTTGTTGGCAAGAGTATCTGAGTGCATTGAAGCTTTTGTCCCTGAAATGCTGGCTATGTTTTAACTGTAAACTGAAAAGGTAAGTAACNAAAAAAAAAAAAAAAGTTAGTCCTGCTGAGTTTAAGAACTGTCCAAGAATTTATTTTGAATATTAAAAATTTTGCTCCAGTATAGATATGACACTAGAGTACCCTTTGCACACATTTCTTGGACATTTTTTTTTTGATCACTCCACTAATAAATTGTCTTGGAAAGTTTAGAAAAATGTACTCTATCAGCCAGTGATTTGCTATGTGATAAGACAAAGGCATGATCATTCTCAAGCCTTTTACTTGATTTCAAGGTACATCATGCATCGTATGGAAGAAAGCTAATGAAATGTACCAGAGAAAAAAATCTTATATTCTTTAACAGAGTAACTCATAAAGCAATCTTCTGCACTTTTTCCCCGATATTTTGCTATTAATTTTAGATTAAAGTTGAAACGTGAACAGACAATTAATGAGATTTCGATTTGTACTTTACATTACGTGGATGAATGGTTAATAGAGAAGTTTAAACATCCTTAATTTTTGTTGATTAAAAACAGAAATGAAGAAGAAGTGGGCTTGTGAGACCTGGTTTACATCACCATAACAGATGAAACATTCACCAGTAGGCGAGCGATTTGCACTAAAATAGCGTCAATGACTTGTGCTCAAACTGTCTCAGTTGCAGTTGCAGTCCCTGAGACTGGCAGAGAGATGCTCTACATCTAATAGACCCAGAAGGGACCTGGTTAATGCATCTCTCCAGGGCAATACCAGATGCATACACAGCTAGACTAAAAAAGCATGAAAAGTGCATCTCTGTGTAAATATGCATGTGTTTAGTTTTACTACCCTGAAAAAGGGAGATGAGGACAAAGAGTCTGGAGGAACGTGTAACACTCTAGCATAACAACAAAAACAGATTTTCAACGTTGTCTCAGGCCTGACAGAAACTCCCTCCAGCCTTGATAAATAGTCCTAATTATCACAGTAGTATTGTGAAACAAGTGTAATAAGTGTTTGTAGAACTTAATGTGAAACAAGTGTAAGAAGTGTAGAACTAACACTTAAATGTGTATAATGTGATAAAGGGCCTCTTAGAAAAATGAATTATCCCCCCCTCCCACCGCACCCCTCACATAAAGGTGGGGGAATCAAGTCTACTGGTGCTGGAAGACTGTCACTAGCTAACGCTATCACAATCCAAGTTTCCCTAAACATGTTCCCTTTCTCCACATCAGCATTTTCTGTCGAGGTGGAAGAGAGACTAGTGGCAATTTGGCTTATGTTTCCACATGCCAGAATACCTGCACAGGTGCTGCTGGGTCTTGCCATGCATTTGCCATGCACCTGATGCCATCCGCATAGGCTGGATGTGCTGGTCTCCAGGTACATGTGCATGTCTCACTGTATATGAAATCTGTGATGACCTGACAAATTAGGGTCACTGGACAGAAAGCTCTGTGTGCTTTGTTTTATAATTTGTATGATGTATGAGAGGAAGTGTTTTGTATTCACCCCTGGTACTGGAAGTGGCAGAATTATGCAATTTAGCCAGCTTCCACCTTTTTTCCCTTCTGATATCATGCTTTTTTTTTTTTTTTTCCTAATTTTATTCCTCTAGGATGAAATCTTGGCCCCCATAAAATCAAATAGAATGCTTCTTTCAACTTTTTTCTTTTTTTTTTGCATTCCTTAAGCATCAGTAAATTTCTCTGAGGTGTTTATATTTTTCTCCATTAGCATATTTGTATACATTCATATGTTGTCAAAAGGGGGTTCTACACAACTCTATTTGCTCCTGAGGTACACAGTAGCTACATGTGAAGGATGTGGATACATCTCTCATCGATATTTCTCTTTTAGTACCCTTCTTTTTAACATGAATTCAGAAGGAAAGGAACCTAGATGTCACCAAAACAAGCTCCTCTATCTATATTCAGTAATGTTTCTAGGTTTGATGCCTCACATGGTTGAAGTTACTGTTATCTCACCAAAGCCACCTTTTTCAACAGCTGGGGTGAGTTGTAAAGTATTAAATAGTATTTGTTCACAACTGAGTACTCTGGCAGGAGGGAAGACACTTTGGTTTGGTTTGATACTGCTAAACAGAAAAACATTAATTCAGAATAACAGAATCATTCAGGTTGGAAGGGACCTTGGGAAGTCTTGACCTTGACTCCAAACTCCTGCGCAAAGCAAAGTTAACACTGAATTCAGGCCAGGCTGTTCTGGGCTTTGCCCGGTTGGGTCTTGAAAACAATTCTACAATTTATTCTGTTTTTAGTCCCTGTGCTTGCTTAGCCTTGTAATAATATTTCCCCCCCTCCTATCCTGTTGGAACCTCCCCTGTTTCAGTGTATGACCATTGAGTCCCATTCAGCTGTTACGTACTTCAACAGAGAGCCTAGCTCTCTCTCTTCGAAACTTCCACTTAGGTATTGGAGGTTACCTATTAGGTACCCCTGAGTTTTATTAATTAATGCCAGACTTTGAGTGGAAGAAACGTTGGAGTAATTTTAAGGACAACTAATGAGCAGGAAGGCAATCAGGTGGTCAACAGTGTGTGATAATGAGAGTTTTCAGACTTTTGGAATGTTTGAGATGCTGGTGTAGGTACCTGAGCAAGTGAATTAATTCACTTTCAGACACTGCCTCATCCATTTTACATGAAGGTTTAGAAGTGTAAAGTTGGTCCAATAGGATTCTTACAGACCACTCACTAAAATCCTGAGCACAAATTAAAACTGAATTTGGATGAACAGCAAAACAGACAATTTTTTGCAACTAGAGCACTGGGTTAAAATCTAAATTCCCTGCTCACATTTCTGATGCAGACAATCATCCCCTAGGAACTTTTATAGATTCAGTGACATCAATCTGCACATCCATAATTACAGTCTACATGCTATTACAAGGCAGCCTTGCACAAGAGCTCATGCAGTCCTGGGAGAATCATCTAGGCCTACAGCGAGCTCCATCACAGAAAATGCAAATTTCTTCACAGATAAGAAATCTTCCTCCAAATATAGACTAGCTCACACCCACCTCACTAATAACAAGCCATACTTCTCTTCAGCAAGATTACACAAAATTAACCAGAAGATCCCATGAGGATATTGGCAATATGCTATACTTCAAGGTACATGCATTCTGGGATTGCTGCAAAGTAAAGGACTGTGGACAGATAAAAATGATGTCTAGGGAAGGACAGAAATTGACACACAAACTGAATAATAACTTTATTTAGTTAGAAATGCAAAATATAAAAGCAAAAAACATAGTAACATTAGTAACACCGACGCATTACCCTTTATACTCTCTACACCCCGCTCCCCAAACATGTTCCAAACGCTGTAAAGTACAAACTACACATCTAACAAGAAGCTACGTAAAGAAATGGCCCTGAGAGGTATTGTGAAATAAGTCATATACTTCACAGTTGGACATCATTATCCTAGCTAAGGGAAGATAAATCCTTACCCAAAACTTATTTAGCACAGTTATTTAATAATTTTGCTCAAGGATGAGGACTCCACCTGTAACACCCCGACAGACAGACGTTTTGGAAGACAGGAAATGGTGGCAGAATATATAAATGACTCCCCAGCCTTACAGTGACACTTGCAGTGATTTACCTATCATCATCTCGCATTTTTCAAGGGTTCAGAGGGCTTACCGACATGTTGACGGCTCCTGGTGGGGCCTGGCGAGCGGCGGTGTCTCCATGCTACCCCCAGGCCAGAGACCTGTGTGGAGCGAGCCCCTCCTTGAAGCGGACCTACCTGTCTGCTGGGGCACGGTCCTTCTGCGCTGCAGACGCCGGGAGGACTGGGAGAAGCTGGAGCTGTAGCCTGGAGGTGAGAAGCGAGCCTTAAGCATGTGTGGTGTGAGATGTTAAGTGCTGAAGCCATAAAAACCTCTGGAGCCCAACCTGGACTGCGACCTGAGAAGGAATTACCTGTACGAAGCTCGACTTGGATGACTGTGGCGGTCACGCCAAGAAATCACGAGGGGGAGCCACGCGCCTTGCCCCCGGCCCTCGCTGCCGCCCGTCTCTGTCCCTTTCACTCAGGGCAGAAGCCGCCCCGGCCCCCCCC
>VXAA01004701.1:203721-225256 GCA_013399115.1 Anseranas semipalmata | reverse complement strand
GACGCAGAAGTCGGGGCTCGCTGTGCGCGCAGCGGTGCCCCGCGCGAGGAGACGCGCGGGTGCGCGATTATTTCTGTTTTGTTTTTCTGGCGGTGCTGCCCATTAGTATGCAGTGTGCATACTGTTGGTGCAAGGGAATACGTCGGCAGTGCCACATGTCCGAGTTAGTGTTGATGCAGAGCCCATAAATTGCACTTGAATGTGCGCTCTTCTACCCCGATCTTGCTCTCCTGTTTGATTTTAGTTGGGGTTTTGTTTCTTCTTGTTGGGAAACGAAACGTTTCTCCAATTTTTGCTTTCATTAATAGTACTGCTGTATGGCTCTAGTGAGGTTTGAAGTACGCATTTCTTTGAAATGCATAAGGAGAAGGGTGGAAACACGATATCTCTTCCGACTTCGGTTGCACAACTGACTTTGAAGGCAGCAGCACATCGGTTTACGTAGCAGTAGTTGTATCCTCGTAGTCCTTACAAGCAGAAATGCATTTGTCTATGATATAATGGAAGACGGTAGGGTGACGGAGTTGGATGAAAATTATGGCAAAATGATAAGGTCTGGAATTTATTGCTTCTCTTTTCTTCCTCTCCTGCTTTGCCCCTGGAATTCTATTGTTCCTGATGTTTTAAGCTTTTTATGGGTGGGTAAGTGGGGAAAGGTGGGGATTCTGCTATGCTTATTGTCATTGATTTACAGTTCACTTTTCTAAAACTGGTCTAGTAACAGCTGGGTTGCAACCTTGAGAATGAGGGAATGAAAATATGCAGCAGTGTTACAAAGGGGACTGGGATTCATTAGACTCCGCTCTCAAGCCCCGATTCTGCAAATATTTAAGCATGTACAGTTTCACATGCCAGAGCTACCCACCGAGTTCCATGTGATTACCGCTTAATATCAAAACTGTTTACAGGATCAGGGCCACAGAATAGGCTCACCAAATCTGGTTGAAATTTGACTCTTTTCAGTTTTCTGTCCATAATGCAAAGTATATTCGGCCATTTATAAATCTTGGGAAAACTTACTTAGAGCTCTGCTTAAAAAGACTGTGGCACCTATCCCGTAAAAACCTAGACAGAGGTTTGTCAGTGACTATGAAAATACTCCATAGTGCATTTGCAGAATGTTAAGTGTGGCATAAATTATCTAAAAAATCATAATCTCTGAATGTGTAGACAAAACCGCAGTTTCAGTTCTCCTGACTGACACTGAAATGTCTATCTTGTGTATGAAGTCAACGAGAACGTGGGATTTACTCCCTCTGTACTGCCCAAGTGCAAATGGCTGAAATACATTTTATCCATAATGTACTAGGGACAACAGTTATCAGATGTGTATTTATATCTCTAAATCCATCCATGTATATGATGTCCCAGTCAAAAGGAATGTGTTTTTTCCTTCAAAATTAGTCTCAGAAGATAAAATATTTTTTTGCACCCTTAGTGCAAATATCACAATGTCCAAAATGCTTGGTACACGTTTTAATGAAAAGTCTGTGTGGCAGGTACCAGAAGTGACTTTCAGGAAAGTTTATTTTGGCTGCAGGAAAATGACCCTTATTCACTCTTTTTTTGGAGGTATGCTAGGACTAACATTCAGTTTCCTTTCATGTATAAATTAAATCATTATAAAATCCACAGGGAAAATATAAATTCGTAGGGCTAAATTAAATCATTGGCCTCACACAGTGAGAACTGAAAATACAAAAGCTTTGTATGCTTCCAGACGTAGGACTCAGTCCTGCAAATCTAGGCAAATGACTAGCTTTACCCATGTGAGTAATCCACGTAGAATCAGTGGGTCTTATTCACCAATTTCTCTAATTAGAATTCTAAGGCTTATATGCTTATGTTTTTGAAGAATGAGATCCCAGGGAGGAAACTTGTATGTAATTGTATGAAGTTATAGCTTTTTTAATGTAAAGCAGCGCTCTCATATGGTGCACAGTATTCTACTTGATCGTAGACTTAGTAATTTCTGTGCTGCTAGTTGTTGAAGTTAATTAAAACAAATCTGGTTTTGAAGTTAATTAAAAGAAATCTGGATGTTTGTAACATTTTGCTATCAGCAGTTACCATTTTTTACATATTAAGAGTATGGGACCATGAACAGGAGTGTATTTTATGCAGTTGTGAGGAAGGGTGTTCACAGTACAATCTCCCACTGAAATGTATGATAAGCATATAAGAACGATGGAGGAGAATAAGCTGATGGGAAGTGCAGAGGCACTTTTGAGCAAATAGTTTATCAAGATGATTTATAGGGTTGGAATTTAAGGGACATTTGTCATCTTTTATATAAACTTTATGCTGTGATCATTTAGTATCTACAAATAATGTGGTTGCAGTGTTTGATAGCATGCTAAGTACATGCAGGATTTTATATTCTAAATCAAGGCAAAAAGGATTTTTTTTTTTTTTTTTCCCCAGAGTAATCCCTAGTTATTCTGATGGTAGGTTGTACCGGGATATATTATGCTCAAACATGAGTTTATTTTGGGAACACGATCGTGACTTCATGCCCTAGTCTCTGAAATTCAGACTTAAAATTTGCCAGTAATGATAGGTGTTGATTTGGGAAGTCCAATTACAAACGTTATGAATAATGAAATGTTTTGGGAATTACATATATAAAAAATGAGACAAAATTTCTTCAGTGACAGCCAAAGCCAAAAGGAACTTATTAAAGCACAAGCAGAATTGGATTTTCATTTGAGGTAGGACTGGTAATTTCCCGGAAGCCTCTTAGGTCAAAAAAGTGTTGGGGGGGAGGGAAGTCAGGGTAGAGAAAACAAGAAAGGAAGTGTTCAGAGTGAAAACTTGTTGCAATGGATGGTTACAGGCTGCCTTTGATCGGGAGTATTTGAAATAACTGTTGGATATTTTAGTTTGTATACAGTAGATCTACTTCTTTCCTGTGTGGGAGATTTTGTGTTACATTATTGTAAGGTCCTAAAGCTGGTTTAGCTGTCTGCTGGGAATACTTGCCTAATGTAGAGCGGGTGTAATGTCACACGTTATGCTTCTTTGCATAATACTATTCATAATTCACAGTTATCTTCAGGTTGCCTTTGGTGATAAAGACAAACCCATGTGTTCAGCTGTATGCTTGCATCTTGATTAAGTTTTACTTGTATTCTGAATTTGAGTTTTAAACAACAGTAAATTTTTCAGCCTGGATTGTCCGTGTCTTACTGTTCTATGCTGTTGCTATTTTTTATTATTATTATTATTATTATTAATTTTAAGTAAACAAGCTATTATCTTAATGGGACTGGGAAAAATGAAGTAACATACAGTTTCTTCACATAATGATGTTAAAATGTTAAAATGCGTTGCTTTCAAATCACCTCAAAGTGATTTCCATACTTTGGCTCATGGTTGCCTCTGCATTCCCAAATCACAGAATCACAGAATGTTAGGGACTGGAAGGGACATCCCTTGAACCCCATGAAGGCAGACCTACTGGGATAATAAGGAATGTGCTAGAATCTTTTTTTCTGTCTGTGGTCTAACTAGAGTTTTAAAAACGAAAGCCATAATTTATACAACTTTGAGAGCTTGTCTTACTCTTAAGGTAGAGGTGAGTGCCAGGTGAAGTACAGGTATCTCTTTGTATTGCTCAGAGTGAAATCGAGTGATCAATGAAATGAACAGTCCTTACTTCTTTTTGTGCCAGAGCAGCCGTGCTCAATTATTCTATGACATTTCTGCAGAATAAGGCAGTTTCACCTCATTTTTGGCAGGTGTCTTTTTGTTTGATTAAGTCTTGCATTTAGAGAAATTCAGATCTGATAAAATGGAGATCTGTCTAAACAATATGGCAGGTTTCCAGTGGTTTTCATTCACAGATTTACTGCTGTTTGCTTTTTCCTTCATGGCATATTGTAATGTACTGTTGTGTGTCGGTACAGTGAGTTTGATAAATGCCATGTCCACAGAAGTTAAATAGGAGGTGAATATTAACATGGCTTTAAGCAGTTCTTTTAAAAGTTTTATGCTTTATGCAAACAAGAAATACTTCTGACTGGTGAAGCAGAGATACTAAGAACCAAGGGACTGATAAACATAAAATAAATAGATTTATTCTAACTGTAATGAGCATGAATCAGACATTAGAGTGGTAATAGAGCTGGATAGCTGTGTGCGAGGTATGCTAACTTTTACCACCAGATATTTGCTTCTTCAGGGCTTACGATGTAAGGCACCAGAATTAATGCAAGTTCATTATTTGTAACAGGTATCTATCTCTTGTTATGGCAGACAGAGGTATACTTAAAATACAGTCTGTAAGAAAACTAATGCAGATTTGCACTGATTGAAATTTTGTAGGTGGTGACAGTGGATTGGATGGGTTAGGAGGACCAGGAGTACAACTTGGAAGCCCCGATAAGAAAAAGCGCAAAGCGAACACACAGGTAAATTCCCTTTGATTCTTTTGATTTCTTTACGAGTAGCACACTCGGATGTTGTTTGCCAGAATGATTGTCTTGCTCTGTTCAGAATATCAGTCTATTCTCACAAATAACATTTACATACAAAATAATTTTTTAGTTGTACTGTGAAGCAGGAATCTTCATTCCCTTGTCACCTTCATGAAACTTCATCATAGTAGTTATTCTTGCTGAAGTTATTTTGGGTCTCTGCAGGTTGCCTAAGTTCTATAAAGAGAGGAGCACAGTGAGGCTGCGAAAACTTGTATTTTACCATATGGATTTGATTCTGAGACAGACTTTCTTTTAATGACTTTGTAGCCATTGGTAGCAATCTGTCCAGCATGAGCAGTTGCAATGAGACTACTTTTCTTTTTACTCTTATTCCTATGTATGTAGGTTTGTGGGCCAATGCATCAGTACAGTTTGTTAATGCTTTGACCAAACTCTTGGCATATTCCCCAAGTGGTTTTAAAGCAAAAGCTATGAGGCAGGTTCGGCTCCTTTCCAGTGAATCCTTGCAAATTGGCATTTCTATACAGTGTCTGTTTCCAGAAAAGAAAGCCTGAATACAAAACATCTAAAGCAATTAGATATCTGTAGTGCAGGATTTTTCTTTGTGTGTTTATTCAGCTTTGAGTGAAAGTATCTGTTAATTTTTTTTACTGCCCAGTGAGAGTAATTCTATTTATATAGGTCAAAAAATCACTTTCTGCTTGGCCTATCCAGAATCCATTGAGATGGGGATTTGTTTTCTTAATTTTTGTTTTCTTTTAAAGTAGTCATGGCAAAACCTGCTCTGAGAAATGAACAGTTAATTTCAGGGTTTCAGATCTCTCTACTGGTAGAGTTTTTCTTGTGTTCTGGAATGGCGATAACTGTAGAGGGCAGGCAGATTAGTTTCTTCTCATTTCTTACCAGGCTCAAAACTTTCAGAACAGCAGAAATTTGGAGGGGGAAATACGTTCAGTCTTAGTTTGAGTAGGAGGCCATGCTTTCTGTGAGGAGTTAGCACTAGGGGTTGAGGTGAGTGTGAACTAGCTAGATGTTCCTCACAGGCTGGTCTACAATGAAATTCAATTGTGTAGCCACTCTGATGACATTTAAGCAGCTTCTGGGCTCCATTAAACACTTGATTATGCTTTCTAACCAGAAATCCTTGTATTTTATACCTACTGACAATACTTCAGACTATCCACAATCACTGAATGCTTTTAAGTGACACCTCTGTTTGGTATATAGAATATAGAAAATTCTTATGCACAGACAGACTCCTATATTCTCTCTCTCTATTTTTTTTTTTTTTTTAGGATTATAGTAACATTTGTATTTTAGGTTTGTATATTCTCATAGAAGAGCGGTGTCTTAAGAGATGTATATTCAGTAAACTGAACCCAAAATGAAACTATGGAAATACTTCGAATCTGCTCTTCAACATTTGAAACATGTTGTGCATGTGCTTAAATGACGCATAGCTTTCTGTATTGCTGCTTTTCTTAAGTAAAAGATGAAGAAAAAAATTGCACATTAGTAGTGGTTTTGGAAGCACAGTTGTGCAACTGCACAATTTTTAAAACAGCACCGAAATTGCTATAAATCACAGTGTTATCTGGAACCCAAACTCTTCTCTTCCCTCCACATGGAAATTTTGGATAGCCTGGCAGGGTATAGCGGGTGAGCTTTACACAACAGCTGAACTGTTCTTTTAGCAGTTGTGCTGCTAATCCAGGACCTCGTGGTTGGTCTCTCTTGCAGGGACATAGTAAAACTAATTTAAATGTTGTATTTAAAATATTTTTAGGGATCATCATTTCCACCTCCATCTGAATATGCTCCACCGCCGAATCCAAGCTCTGACCACCTTGTAGCTGCAAATCCATTTGATGACAACTATAATACTGTGTCTTATAAACCACTTCCTTCAGGAAATCCGTATTTTAGTAATCCTGGTTATCCTGGCTTTGGAGGCTACAACACTTTCAGAATGCCACCTCACATGCTGCCCAGAGTGTCCTCACCGTATGGTGGTTCTTACTCCCTCAGAAACCAACCACATCCCCTTCCTCAAAACCCTGTGGGAATGGGTTTTAGCCGACCCCACTCTTTCAGCTTTGGTCCACATGATAACCCAAGTTTTGGGAATCAACCACCGTATAGTACCGGTCAGATAAATCAAAATGTCAATATGCCTGGTCAGCATTTCAGACCAAATCCTGGTGAGAACTTTGGCCATTCTGGACAGATACCTCACCCTGATGTGCCAGCTAACTTTGGTCCTGGAAACAATCCAAATTTCCCAAATTCTCAGCTAGAGTCGAACCATTCTTTTGTTCCTCCACCAAACACTTACAACCAGACAAAATCATCAGCACAAAAGCAAGACTTTAGTCAAGGTGCAAGCAAAGCATCCAGCCAGAACACTGCTGCTCATCAGCATCATCACAGGACAGAGGACATTGTGAGTCAAGGTAACAGTGACCTAAAAAATGTTACTCGAAACAACGTGGTAAATCAGGATAATAGCCATTCTAATAGCGCTGATAACACTAATGCTGGTCATTCAAATGGGACTCAAAGTAAGTCCCGCCAGCCTCGAGGTACCGCTGAAGGATGCAACTCTGAAAAGAGCAGCAAAACACCCCTTCATCCCAGTCGTCATGGTCACTCGTCCTCTGAACCCGTCTATCCATGTGGAATTTGTACACATGAAGTTAATGATGACCAGGATGCTATCCTGTGTGAAGCCTCTTGTCAAAAATGGTTTCATCGAATCTGTACAGGCATGACTGAGTCAGCTTATGGCCTTCTTACAGCAGAAGCATCAGCAGTGTGGGGTTGTGATACATGTATGGCTGACAAAGATGTCCAGCTAATGCGTACAAGAGAGACTGCGGGACCACCTGCACTGAACACGGATGGCTAACAGCGTGAATTGGTGGTAGTGGTTGAAATACTTGCTATGAAGATTTGGTTGCAAATTGGGTACTTCACTTTCTGCAGACAATCAGTTGTGTTTGATTGCTGTCATCTTTTTCCCCCCCAATCTGTCTTCATTCATAAAGTTCCATCTCAGCTTTTGTACTCTTAGTTTTATGTGTGCAAATGTTTTACAGGGTGGAATACTTTTTGTTTCTGATTAAACTGTAAAACATAACTGACAACTGATCAGAAGTAGGATGTGCATTGACAATTTTATTGAAGGCAAAAATGTGCCTGTGTGAATAGCCCCTAATTTGCTAGTATTAAAGTGTTATCTAACACTAGCATTTACTACTTGCTTTTAATGGTACTGTGTTTGCAAGTACTCATTGCATTTTTTCTTTTTAATTTTTATTTTTGGTGAATGTCCATTACTGATGTTCTTGCTATCCTTTCTTTGAATATAGTGGAGATGGCATGGAGGAATGTGCATTGCTAAAAGTTTTTATTTTAGAATAAATACAGAGGATTTCATATGTGCTTTTTCTGATTTTTGAAGTACAGAATTAACATGTTTCTAAAATTGATGATTTCATGCTTAGTAACACAATGAAACCCACTAAGTCTTAATTTGATATTTCCTTGAAAGGCAATGATCTCTTGACTTCTCAGCAAATACTTAATTGCTGAGGACTCTTACTAGGTCTTGCAGTATTGGGAACAGTTACAAAATATGATTACATTAGAAAAAGTTAGAACAGATCAAGTTTACAAAGTCCAGTGCTTTAAATCTAGAGAATACCAAACCTAGGGTTGCATATGTAACCTTAATTAATTTATCTTAAGCACGTACATTAGGATACAGGCCCTGTGCAGTTGTGCACCTCTTGCTCATCCTGTCTTATTGGTGGTTCTAGTGTCCAGCCTCAGTGCTGCCTGAAGATTGAGAATCAATTTACACAGGGAAAGTCCTGCCCATCTCCTAGGGCTTTTGGATAGAGCCTGCTTGGTCATCCTGAGTTTACACAGTCCACTTGGCAAGAAGAAGGGTACGAGGCAATGGAGTGTGCTTAGCACAGACTCTGAACTACAAGATAATTTGACCAGCAAAGCCATAACACTGAATTCCCACCACTGCCTCAGCCAGTCTTGCAACTTGATGGGGGCAGAAAATCTTGGGTGAAGACAAATAAAACTCTCACGTCAGGTGAGTTTAGCTCGCATCAGGAGCCAGCAAGCAGAAATTTAGTATCTTTTCTAAACTTGAGATCCTACTGACAAGTATGAACGGCACTAGAACTACATATGCGATTCTAAGAATTCTCTTTTAATATGGGTAATTTGATCTTTTTCTTGATCTCAAAAATGTCCCTCCCCCCCTTTTTTTTAAATGTGGGGAAACATCTAGCCTTGAACACTTGGGCCTTAGCAGGGTGCTAAAGTTGCATATGTAATTGAAAATGAGTGTTTCTGTAAAGAAAAATGTTTTAACTTAATAAAAGCTGGTACTGTAATAATAGACTGCTTATAATACTCACGACTGTGCTGGAAACAATTGCCGATTGTTTAAAAACTAAATCATATGTCAAACATTACAGGTACTGATCAGGTTCCTTAATATAATAGAAGGTGCTTAGATCTGTGGTGATGTGTGATGTAGGAGCCTATGTAGACTACAAGCATCTATATTTAAAAGCTATTTTTATGGTAAGTTATGCTAGTAAGGGAAAAGTAAGGCCTGTCTGCTAGTTCACCATTGTGTTTGATTTTAAATAGGCTCTACTGTAGTACTGACCTGGGAGATACTCTGCAGATGTACATAACTGTCCTTTTATTTTAATACTGAAAAAGTTTTATATGCCTTTTTACTGGAGAAACGTAGTATTGCTCTCCGTTTTCATAGTGCCTCTCATCAGGAAAAAGGAAATAATGTCCAAAGTGTAAATGACACAGTTCATATCTTGAGGCTTTCCTGTACTGAGATTTAAAGAAAGTGTAAGGCAGATCCAGGGCTTCTGTTTTCAGCACTATTTGCTTTACTTAGTACAGAGACTAAGCTTCATCTTGTTTTGTTAGAGGTGTGATGTTAAAAACAAACAAACAACAACAACAAAACAAGCAAACAAAAACAACAGCAAAGAAAACCTCTGTTAAAGAGATGTCATCTTCAGTAGATTTCCTAATGACTGACTGTTAAAATTTGCTTTTGGTATCTAAAGCAGAAATTAAACCAAACTTTGTTAGATAGATTTGTTCCTCTAGTAAACAATTTAATCTCTGCAACAATTTACACTGCAAAGTTTGTGGAGGTAGTTCAGACTTAGAGCAATGTAAATGAAATCAAAATTTTGCTCAGTGACTGAAAATTCAACAAAAGCTCCCATGATGATATTGTTGTCCAAGCATGCAGTTCACAACACCCTTCCCGTTGTGAGATGTTTTGGGCAGTCATTCTCAGATGCCCAATTAATGTTATAACATTTTGGAGCAGGCACTGTATTTAAAATTGCCATTCTTGAAATCTATTCCCTCAATCCTGTTTCAAGTTAGGGAATTGTTTTCTATATTAGTTAGCAAGACATTAGAATTTAAATACAGTGTTCTTACAAACTTCTACTGGAATATAATTTTATAAGGCCTTAAATCATATATTTGTGAAACTTATTCTAACAGATTATTTCATTTTTTTTCTAAACTGGTACCATGGTGGGTTTGTAACCCACTGAATTTTCTGTGGATTAACCTGCAAATTCAAGGCATCAGCAAATGCCAATTTAAAAACACGAAATAAAAACAAGCAACAAAACCAAACTTGTTATCATACTGATCACAGAGATAGGACTGATTAGGACCTCAAAAAGTCTGGCCAATAATGTTTACCCTACTGATATGCTCTTGGCATACCTGGACTTTTTACCTAGAGAGAGGATTATACTTTGTTTTTCTCTGCATGTATTGACTAGTAGTAGTTTAAGTATGCACAGGAAAAACAACAATCATGTTTTATTAGTAAGGTACTAGGAAAATGTCAGCTGGTTAGAATTAGAAATTAGTTATAGAAGGATGGGTGGGGGGGGGGAGGGCTGGTTAGAATAGGTGAGTTTTTTTGTAATACTCTACATGAAACAATTTGTATTGAATTATCATGTGATTCTTTCATTATTAGTGATTTAGACTGTACTGGTGCTGCACACCAAAATGTTGAAAAGATTTTGTAAATCTTACAAACCTTAATATTTTGTGGGAAATGTCTGTGTCCTTCCTTTTTAAATAGCTCCGTGTCATGTTTGGAAATGCAGCCTATACTGCCGAAAATGTTTTTTTTTTTCCCTAGGCTGAAATAAATAGGTGTAAACTGGACTAACTGCCCTTAATACTTAGTTTTTGCCAGAGACCAGTTTTACATGGGAAAATACATAATATTCTCTTTAAAACACTTTATTGGTGTCAGGGTAAGTGACAGTGCTGTGTATAGGCTAGAAAGTAGGTATCCCAAATCCTGTTTCTGGCTGGTTTACCGATTGCTTCTGCAACTTGAGACAAACAGGTTGATTGTGCCTCAGTCTCTTCTTTCAGAAGACTGGACTAATGCTTATTTCCTAAGGGTGTTTAGAGGCCTAGTTATTATTTGAAATCTTCAGATGAAAGAGATAAAAGTGATAAAGTTTTTCTCTGTTTAAAACAAAAATGTAATTGTGAGGGCTACTCAAAGATTAATATACTTTGTGACCTCTGGAGTTATTTTTGTCTAAGAACCAGTTTTGTAAGTACACTTTTCAGGCTTAACTTCAAGTATGTGATGAAGTCAGTGGAACTGCATGCACAAAGTCAAGAACATTTCAAAGCTTTTGCAGTTCTGGGCCTATGAGATTTATAAGTGAAATGCTTTTTATGGTTTGAGATTTTTACAAAATCAATGGTGTTCAAATGTAGCATCTCTTTAACATTTGTCTTTATTCCCACTTAATACGATAACACATCTGCATTAAATATATCCCTTTCATTTTATATATAAACATTGCCTGCCAGTAAAAGTATTGGTGTAACATTTTTAAAAGAGGAAGTCATGCTTCTTATCATGTTGTATGTGACTTAAATGACTGTTTCATATTAAAACTAATCTTTCCTTATGTACTGCTTAAATATACCTGTTTTGGGAATATCAGTTCAGTACTTTTATACGATCTTGAATGTGTTCCACATTGGTGACATGTATTTTTGCAACAACTTTTTTTGTTTCAATTTTAAATTAGAGCATGTCTGAAGTAATACATGCATTAGTGCTGTGGTGTGTGGCAAAGTTAATGTATGTAATTCAAATTGGAAAAAAAGTTTCCAGACTTTGTCCAACATTAACCCTGTGGCTAGGGATTAAATTACTATGTAATACAAATTATTTCATATCATGATGTGTTTTAAGCTACTCTATGAAGTATGTGAAACATTATTGTTTATGGATTGGTAGCTGGCCTGGTATCTTGAATAGAATGAGGTATGATAAATTAAAACTGATAGTGTTTCAGAACTTGCAGCACTTATGTTCATTGTCCTCCTGTTGCCATAACTATTAGTATGAATTCCTTAATATTATCCACTGGGGAACATTTGGTAGTAAGCTCATGGGTGTGAAAATCCTATTCTGACACTCTTACTTGGTTTACAAAATGTGATTTTTTTTTTTTTTAATCTAATGGATGTGATTAGATATATGCAGGAGGATGTAGAACTGGATGTACTTCAAAGTTATTCTGCAATTACTAAGTTTTGTCTGAAGCTTCCTATATTAGAATAGACTCTTCCTTAAAATTGGAAAATTAAGTGTACTTAGCAGAACTTTTAAGGCAATAGAACTATCCTACACTACATCTTGAGTTATGCACATTCACTTCTTTGTATGGAACGCCTCCAATTTCTTGTTGCTTTATATGGAAATAAAGGGTCCCTTTGGTGCCCTAGTGTTGTGTGTCATCACTTCTGAGGTAATTAATCTGATTGGCGTTCAGCCCCTTAGAGGTGCTGCCTACAGCTTGGAGTATTCACTGTTGCCCTTAGCCATTTCTGAACCAGGAAACTTACACCAAGATCATATGGAACACCTATTTTTGTATTGTTTACTGTAGATGATGAATTATCCTTTTCAAGTTCAAACAAACTATCTATCTCAGAATAATTTTTGATCCAGCCCCACCATTTTCCTCAGAGGTTTGTGCACTGTATTTCAGGAATTGCTGTATTGGAGACAGTTCAGGGTTGGAGTCATGAGAGTTGTTGCCTTTATTCCTAGAGACTCATATCGCCTGCTAAAGGATGGTCTAAATCTGAACTTCCATGTAACTTGAGGAGGGCAAGCTTTTAATATATTTGTTCTTTTTTCTTTCCATTTTTCCCTGTTTTTTTTTTTTTTTCTGAAATGTGAAATAATATGTAATTGTTGAGGGTTTTTACTTGAAGGACAATCTATCCTCCAAGCTTTTGTCTATGGCCTTTAGAGCAGACATGGTGTTCTTTAGGGCCTTCTGACTTGGAACTTTTTTGTCCATGTTCTCCTTTCAGTGTTAAAGATGAATTGAAAAAGGCAAGTTACCAATATGCTTCCATCCAAGCAGTGCAAAATATGAGTTGATTAACATTGCTGATGTTTAATTTTTTTTGTTGATAATGATGTGGTATTTTGACCCTTTAGAAGAACATATATCAGAATCTGAACCAAGCATTCTTGGAAAATGTATATGGTAGATTTTGTCCAGCACTATATGTAACTTTGTTGCTTTCTGTTGTCTGGTTTCAGTTTCTTTTAAAATAAAGATGACTTTTTTTTTTTTTTTGTGGGGAAATTGCCTTTTAATTTTACGAAGATGATGTAATGCGTAAATTAACTCTTCAAATGTTTTACCTGTAAGAATGCATTTGGATTGGGCATAATCCTGCAAGAAACTCTATAAGATCAGAAGAAGCAGCTCCTGCCTCTACTGGAGAGGTCTGCTGTTCTGTAGAGGCATTAATCTGAAGTAACTTCAAAGCAGATTAGAAGAGGTCTTGCACCATAAGCCCCTTTTATTTCTTGGAGGAAGGCTCAGGCACCATTTGGCTGAATAGATTTGAGAGCTTTTTGCTTTTGGGAAGAGATTATGCAAATAATTATTTATTCTAATTAATAAAATTCTTACTAAGCTATTCCTACTTTCTTTTTGCTGAAATGTCAGAACTAAAACATAGGAAATCAGTACCTTACCAATAATCTTTAGAAGCAGTAGTATGGATGTTTCCAAGCCACGCACCGAAAACAGTTCATGGAATAAAAGCATCTCTCAGAAAACGTCCCTGCTCTTAAAAAATATGGAGGGATGAGAGAAACGGGAGAGAATTCAGAAAGGATGGGGGCAAAAGAAAGGTTATTTATTAAATTAAAGATAAGAAAATGTAAACTATTAAAAGGATATTTTAAAACCTCTGAAGCCATTAGGAGTGAAATAAACCCCTGAAAGATATGTATTAGCAACTAGAAGGTCCACAATAATATTATTAAGATTTGATGGGAACATAAGTCTCCATCCTTCAGAGCACAGGAAATGGGAATTTAAGAATAAAGTTTTCTCCTTTCTCTCGCTAGAAAGTTTCTTGCACTTTTGACTGGTAAATTAGCAACAACAGAAGAAAGATCCTGAATGGACCTCTCTTCTAGTTTATTTTGCAAAAGTGTCATAGCAAGAGCTCAGTCATTGGTCCAAGCAAGCTAGCAATGTGGAATGTCTATGACGTAGGTGGTGGTTTTGCAGATACGTTATCAATACAACACTGGTAAGGTTGACTCGAGATCTTGCTCGGACCCTTTTGTGTGTTGTAGGAGCTAAATCTGCTACTTTGACTTAGAAATGTGTTAGTGACATTTATTATGTCTTCTACAAGTGAAGTATCGAGCTCTGCATTGGAGATCTAGCTTTTAAGTACTTTTTTTTAAAATGTACTGGAGCTATTTCTTCTAACTTGAGATCAAATGCTGGTAAACGTAACCATGGCCTGTACTGTAAATTGTGTATACGTAATGCATTACTGCTGGCAGGAAAGAAGGCTGAGGGGGGTGTGTGTGTGACAACTGCACTTTTTGGTTCTTCTGATTTTTTTCCAAAATAGTTCCTCAAAAATATCCAATTACTTGGAACTTAAATATACCTGAACATTTACCCAAATATGTTTGGCTTGCCTTTCAGCTAACATTCTCCAGGAATAGTCGCTTTCCATATGCTAAACTTTATTTTGGCAGATAGTGTTGCTGTTTGAGGAAGGCTGAGGAACGATGTGCGAGTTACCTCCCCAGTTTGACAAAGGCAGCACAAGACAAAACTATGCAAGGCATTGCGTGGAGCTGCAAGTATGACTAATTATTTGTAGAGGTCACCTGGAAGTTTCAGTACATTATTAAATCGGTTGTCAGCTTTTAAGAGTTCTTACCAGAAATTCTCAAATGAATGGCAGTCCGTCTCTTTATGGAAATGCATTTGGATGATACGAGCTGCATTCCTCCCTACTCTGCTTAGGTGTGCGCGATGAAAACCAGAGCAGCGCTGCGCTTCGGATCTCGGTAAGTAAAGGGACCGTGCGGGCGTCCCCTCGGGGCCGAGTACCGCCCTTCTCCCCAGACCTGCGGAGCGCCGGGCTGGCAGCCCTTCCTGCTCGCTCGTCTCTGCGTCGGGGCTCGGGCCGGGGCTGCCGCCGCCGCTGGCAGCAGGCAGCAGGCAGGCTGGCCGCGGCTGTGCCCTGGGCACCACGGGGCCGAGCAGGGACCGCGGTTGGCGCGGCGGGCCTCCCGCCCGGGGACCACAACTCCCAGCATGCGCCGCGCCCCGCTCTCCCCGGAGTGCCATTGGCTAAGGCTGGGGGCGGGGCTTTACATGCCTCCCATGGGCAGCGCGGGAGACCCGGAAGCGCTCTTGGAGAGCACCGGAAGTTCTCCTCCTCCCCTAGCAACGGGCGCGGAGCGCCCGTAGCAACAGGCGCCGCCATGCCGGTGTGGCTGCGGGAGTACAGCTGGCGGCAGACCGGCTCCGTCGTCTTCCTCTCGCTGCCCTTGCGCGGCGTTCGGGTCACCGCTGCCAACATCTTCTGCACCGACCGGTACTTAAAGGTGGGGCGGCACCGGCTTCTCTCGTGCCGCACCGCCGCGTTGAAAGCCGTTGCGTCCGTGGGACTGCGCCTCGGCGTTGTTTTATAGCTCCGTTGGGAAGTACGCGCTTAGTGCGCGATGGCAGCACTGTCACTTGTATTCTCTCTTATAATCTTTAGTCCGTAATCCCCCTTTGTGTGCTGCAGGCTGTTAAACACCTATCACACTAGAGAGAATTGCTCTACCACCGCTCGTGCTTGTTACTGATGCTTTTCGCTGCTCAGTGGGTGGTAGCTGCCTTCTCTACACGCACCTGTTTATGCTATGAATAATAATGATAAATGGGAGGTCTACTGCTTCTATTTCAGTGCTGAAGAACAAACTATTTAAATCTCTCTTATCTGGTCTAGTAGGATGTAAAATCTCTATGTGATATACTAAGCAAATTAGCTTTGTCAGTAGCACTTGTTTCCTGAGTTTTGCTGTATGCTTGCATTGACTATTTTGATTATTTGAGAATTAATTAAAAATTTAAATATCAGTACATATTTGTTAATTATATTTTTATAGGTAAGCATTCCTCCCTTTTTATTTGAAGCTATTTTATATGCTCCTATTGATGACACAAACAGCACAGCAAAGATTGGAAATGGAATCATTTTCTTCACTTTGTATAAAAAAGAAGTGGGCATGTGGGATTCCCTAACTCTGGAAAATGGTAAGTTCCCTATTGTGGAAAAAAAAGTTGCATATAAAGAACCCAAACTGTACCAAAACTCTTTATAATAGTTTTACTCTTTCAACTGTATTATTTGGTCTAGAAAAATACTACCTTTACCTTCATGGCTTTGCATGTGTATCAGTAACTTTCAGAAAGTATATGAGCTGTGTCACTGAAAAGCGTGGTGTTAGTTGGGGATTATACTTTGTTTATTCTTAATTACCTCCCACTCATTCGTAGGAAGTTGCAGATGATCTTTGTGGTTTTACTAGTTCCACATTGACCTTCAAAATCAGCTGTTGGGGTTGAAGTGCTGAAGTGCTCTGCTGAAGTACTGAAAAGAGATAAATTACTAGAAAAGGCAATTTTGGGGAAAAAAAGTTGTCTGCTGTAACTTTACAATCCATAATAAACAATGTGAAACTTCTGCTAGATATCTGGTAAATTAAACCATGTTGTTCGTTGGCTGTTCTCTTCGACTTTCTATTTTTACCAAATAACGTACTGACTCTAGAGACACAAAACAATGTTTCTAATAAAACTTACGTTGAGTGTTTAAGCAAATCTTAGATTTTCTTTTTTAGAGATGGTCTTGATAAAGACTGTTTTGTGGAGTTTGAGATGTTGCATTTTCTTAGACAAAGTGAAAAGAGGAATCCTGTTTTTATGAACATGGTATGTAACAGTAGAACTTTGGGACTAAATTTCTAAAATAATTTCTGTTTGTTTTAAGCTAGTAAGGAGAAACTGCAATATCTAAGAGAGAACGCTGTTCTAAAAGCCCATGAAAAGGCAAAAGAGGAGACAGAAGCAAAAAAAGTTACAAAACAGGAACACAAAAAATATGCTTTGGAGGCCACGATGAAGGTAAACTTAGAAAGAACTCTACAGTACATGTAAATGTAACCAATTGCCAACTAATCTGGCAGCTGTTTGGTTAAATGTACCTTAAAAATATGAAAAGTACTCATATTTATTACAGTGGTGGAGAGTCTTGTTTTTAATTTGCACTTAAAACATATCTATTACTAGATATGAAAATGATATAGAAAAAATACTTAGAAGTTATCATTTTCAATTAATATTTCTAATAAAAAAATTTGGTGGGGAGCTCAGATTTTTGTCAGTTGAAAGGAGACAATAATAATGTGGCAAAATGTCGATCTTTTGTGGCCCGTGCAATAGCACAAATGTTTGATCATTTGTTGTTGACAAAAGTATTGATATTTAAAAAATCTTTTTTATTCATTGTTATGTTTTATATCAGCTATTCATTGCTGTTATCTTTTGTATGTGGTATTTTTGTTCTTCATTTTGTGTGCATTTTAAGATACTTTTTTTTCTGATTTTTTTAAATGTATATAAAAAGTCTGGTCATTTCATTTGTTTTTAAATGAACTTTTAAAAGTATACAATGAATTTCTAAGATTGCATATGCAATTTTGACCAAAATAAACTGCAGCTAATAACTTTCTTAGCTGCAAGGCTGTACCTATTGCGTGCATGTAATAATCTCAAAGAGAAGAGGAGAAGTAAGAAATAATGCATTAAAATTAAGGTATATGTTTATATTTCTGTATATTCCAGAGATCCAGAGTAGAAATATGGGTAGGGTATTGAGGCAAAACTTTTGCTTATGAACAGTGAGGTGTCATCTTCGCTGGTAATTAGGGCCATCAGAAGGCACTTCTTACCTCTCTTAGTAGTCATTATTATTATTGAATCAGAGGAGCTTTATCATCAAATATAATAAAGCAGTCCAAGTAGATAAAACAACAACAACAACAAAAAAAGTGGAGTGTATTCTTTAAAATATAAATATATATAATATAAATATTAAATAATTGATAATATATAATACAATAACAATATCTATTATATATAATATGTAAAATTTTATATAAATAATATTATTTAAAGTACAAGTAAAACTTTATTTTTGAATGTTTCGGGATCATATACCTCCGTAGTAGTAGTAAAATAGTTTAAACTCACGACTTTTAAAAGCTAATCAGAAATCTTTCCCAGTTATTTTTAAGCATCTTTTATAACACTGCTTGTGGGATCATGTTAATGATGATGATGATGTGCTTAGGATATGAAACTGGGAAAATAATGGTATCTTTTACTCAATTCTCTTCTTATCGGATGTTATATATCTCATAGTTTTATGATTCAAACAGATAGAAGAAGCAGAAAGAAAAAGAATTGAAGATCTGAAAGAACAGGAGCGGCAGAAAGTCATTAAGAAGTTGGAGTTATGGGAAAGTCAGCAAAAAGGTCTTGAAAAACAAATGAGGGTACAAAAAGAGAGGGAACTATCTGAAGAAGTACAGCAGCTAAAGGAGAAGAAAAAGGAAAAAATAAGCAAAACTCGGATTCCTAATGAAGAACCTTCCAAGACCAGACTCAAACCTGCAAAAGGTTGTATTATTGGGATGTGTTTTATCATTCTTCAGAGTGTAGATATTACTTTATTCCTTTATTTATGTTTCTAGTTCATCATTTATCTTTGTCTCCACCATACTGAACTAATTATTTTATTTTGCAGTTATTTTTGTGTCTCTATTTTCTTGTGATTTATTGAGCTAACCCACGCGACTTCTTAACTTTCTTTAAGTCTGTGGAAATACAAGGGCAAGTTTTGCTGTAGGCTTTAAGGAAGTAGAACAGAAAGTCTTTCTAATAGTGTAATGCAAACTTTCTGAGGGTGGAGTTCATGTTACCACTAAGGTATCTAATTGCTAGTTTTCATAGAAATTGGTAGTCTCCTTTCACTCTGTCCCGTGTTGTGGCCCTACAGATAGTCAAAAAGGAACTAAACCAACAGAAAATTGATCATTTTTGTTTTGTTTGTATTGTTTGGTGAGGTTAGTTTTAGGTCTTGCACTTGCCCCACCGGAGAGTCACGTAAGTGAAAGAGATAGTGGTATAAGAAGAATGTAAGTTCATCGGTGACAGATAATGTAGTTGGTAATAGATTGCATGATATACAGCAAGAACAAACACTGTTTGAAACTTTCCTTCAAAACAACAAGTCCAAACTTTTGTCAAACTATTAGAGGTTTATTTTTAATGTGCGGAATTTCTGAATTAGGGATTTGGTAGAAAAACAGAAAAAATCCTTTTTGCTTTATTTTTCATATAGGTCATGGTTCCTATAGTATGTTTTCAGAGAATTTAAAGGAAGAACAATTACCAGCTCCTCGATCTGCTGGTACAATTAAAATCAACTTCACATCACGAGTTTTTCCTACAGCTCTGCGAGAATCTCGTGTAGCAGAAGAGGAGGAGGTAGGGATTGTTTTGTTTCTATTATGGTGCTTCTGTTATCTTCCAAGATGGTGAATTATTTACTGTTTATTCAGGAAGTTGACAAACATGTTACTGGTACAATATTCTCATATAGATAAATGCTTTTTTATATATATATAAAATGTATANATGTGTGTATATATATACATAAATGTTTTTTCAGCAAGCATGTGATTGTGTAGATTAATAAATAGTTGTTTTTTTTTTTTTTTAAAAAAAAAAAAGAAAGAAAAATTCACCATATTAATTGAATTCCATGAAGTACAAGATTTGACATTTCTTTACTCTTATATTTAAGGTTTGTTAAGTTCTGTCTTCTTAAAAAAGAAGCTCACAGAAGCTCTAAAAGAGCTTTATTGAATATGTATTAGTAATGCAGTAATCTTACTTATCACATAGCAATAAAATATTTGCAGAAAACAAGAAATTTTTCCTGTCTTACATTATTAAATATTTTTCTCTGTCCAAAATATGTGGCAAGTAGAATTCTTTTGATAGGACTGAGTGAGTAGACAAAAGCAAAATTTAAATTTTCCTTCACAAATAATACTTGCACTTTGTATATTAAAAGTGGCTACATAAACAAGCAGAAGCTCGAAGAACAGTAAGTGCTGATTTGTCGGAACTGGAAGATTTAAAAGAAGAGGAGAAGAATCCAGATTGGTTAAAGGACAAAGGAAAGTAAGTTAAATTCCATTTGAAGGTTTATTTAAAATGAAATATTAGTTACATTGTGTGCGTCTTATGTTTAGGTGTGATATTTTCTATTTATCCTAGACACAGATGATGAATGTCTGCATAGTAGACAATTTATTGATAGCTTAAGGGGTTTTAATCTGATAGAAAGTCATGGGGTGCAATTGCTGAAGCTGATGATGAACAAAATCATTATAAACACGTAATGCACATTTTAATACTGAGGACAGTTAAGTTAGTGGAGTATTATACTTAGCCACTTCTTATTCAAAGGTTAAATATTTATCTAAAACTTCAGGAATTTGATAAAACTATTGGTATGTTTATATAGCTGTGTTATACAGAAAAGTTTGATTAGGCAATCACAATCATGTAAATCACTTTCAAAATCATTCAAAAACTGCATAGAAGTGTTCACCTTTTACTGATCTTCATTACTTTTAAGCAGTGACTATTTTTTGCAAAGTTGTGTGTCTGCTATATTGTGAGCATTAAGTTTGACTTAACTTCATCTGTGCTGTTCTCAGAATAGGTTATAATTGACCATTTTCAATGATAAGCTGCTAAAACTTTGATTTTTTTTTTTTTAAATGAATTGTTAACAATAAGTAGGTATTTGTTTCATGATGCACCACCTTATTTAAATCACGTTTCACTTCTTGTTTTATACTTAGCAAAATGTTTGCAACAGGAAACTATCTTGCAGCTGTAAATGCATATAACCTTGCAGTCCGGCTAAACAATAAACTTCCGCTACTGTATCTGAATCGTGCTGCTTGCCATCTTAAACTGAGAAATTTACACAAAGCCATTGAAGATTCCTCTAAGGTATATACATATAGGTTCTCAGACTGTTGTCTTATACATGATTGTGATTTTTTTACTGCAATGCTTCTGTTTCAAGCAGATCTGTAAATATTAGCGCAATTCAAAATTTTTAAATTCAGAATTGATATAATGATGCTGGTTGACTCAGCACGTGTTTCTTTACTGGTAAAATATTATAGGAATACCTGCACTTGGGAAAAAAAGACAACTTTAAGCAGGAAAAGTGCAGAATATACACAAATATTATATACCTATTGTAAGAATATACCTGTTGTATTTTGTTGTGTTGTTCTTCCTTTGGTGGTAAGAAAGAAAAGGTGGTGGTAGTGATGAGGAAGACACCTTAAAAAATAATCCATTTTTAAAGAAAGGCTGTATGATCTCTCCGTATTAGCATCTTTTTTTTTCTTTGTGCAATGAAAGGGGAGTGATCTCAAATGATAGCTGAAAAAAATTGAAGACAGTTGTCCCAGAATTATTACCTTTTGAACTAATAAGTCTTGAGGCTTAAAGCCTTTTTTTTTTTTT
>VXAA01004701.1:166601-197689 GCA_013399115.1 Anseranas semipalmata | reverse complement strand
GCCGTGCGGCAGCGCCCGGCTGGGGCACCGCGCGGGCGGGGAGCGGCGGCTGGGGCTGCGGGGCTGCCGGGAGCCCCCGTGGGTTGCTGCAGGCCCCGGTACGGCAAGGGGCCGTGCGGGCTGCGGAACGTGTTTAGAGAGAAGAGCGCTGCGCGGAAGCGCTCGTAGCAGAGGTAATACAAGCTGTGCGGTACAACACTGCTGTGGCAAGTGTGTGTTGGGCAGGTGCAGCAAAGGAGCTGCTGTAGAAGGGAGCCTTTGGTTCCTGCCTGAAATGATGGCACAGCAAACTCTGAAGAACATTGATTCCCATCGGGGCCTTGTTCATCTTCTTCTTTGTCAACACTTAGGGCTTTATGGTCTAGCAAGTCCTGTTTCACGATGGAAGAACTTGTCTGTTTGCTTGGATTGAATGGTTGTTATTTCTGATGCTGGCATTTATCCAGCTTCACAGTGGATAAATAGGATGTGGTATTTCATACATATGTGAATATGTATGCATACATATACATATATGCATATATATGTGTGGGATATATATATGTATGGGATAGCATCAACAATACTTGTGCTTGTAAACCTTTACATTTTATGCTTCTGGTTTGCATTTCATTAAGGTTAAGGAAACTAGTTCACAGCTCTGACTTTATTTTGTCCAGATAGAAATTTAAAAGGTATAGGACGTTTTGGGGCCCAGAATTGTCTTTGCAGTTTAAGCTGGGGTATAAAAGAACTTGAACTGTAACGTTCTTTTGAAAAATAGTGACAATAAAGATACATATAGGTAGATAGATAGATAGATAGATAGATAGATTCTTTCCTTGTGGCTCTGATGTATAGATGTGCAGTACTCCTGTATCCTCCAGCTAATCCTCCCGTTACTGGACTAGAACCCATTAGCATCTTCTTGACTTGTCAGTAAGTTTGCAGGCTTTGTCGGTTTAATTTCTGCCCAAAACTACTTTTTTTTAAGTACCTTATGTTCAGGAGGCCAGAGCCAAGAATACTTGGTATCTTTGGGCTCATAGGAGAAGCGTGCTGGCTCTTAGTGGATCTTTGTCTTTTGATGACAGAGAACACAAGCTGGAGAGGATTTTGTGAGTAGGTCAGTCTAGCCATTGGGCTCAGGTTAGTTTTCAGTCTCTTAAATAAACTGAAATACAGGATTTGAGCTCAGATTTAGTCGTGACTATGTATATTTTATTACTCTTTTACAGAAATAAGCTGTTTAGCTGTTGATTAAAGTTTAGGAGCAATGTACCTAGTTATTCTGCTATCAAAGCTTTTTAGCCTGTTTTGCTCTTTTAGAAATAAATAATTATAAGTAATAAAATGCTTTACTTCTGTGCTTGTAGGAATGTAATGATAGAGATGCCTTTCAGTCTGATGTCATGTCAATCATGCCATCATTTCGATAAATATAGAAGTTATGCTGATCAACCTCAATGATTTTGTAATTATTCTTTTTTATTCCATTTTTTTTCTTGCTTTTAAAACTTTTTGGAGGTTGATCACCTGTATGCGGATAATTGCAATATTAGTAAAATATTTTAGTTGAATACAAGATAAGTAACTTTTAACTCAGGGCCATTTACCACAGCCAGCAAGTAGTACAAAATAATGATTGTTTGGCTGCTTGTCCCTTTGTTTGTTTTTGAATATTTTTGGATTATACAGACACACACATGGTTATGTCCTGAAGCTATAGTTTAGGGAGGGAAAAGAGATGTTGAATGGCTACACCGGAGGAGCCTGAGGCTGTGGTTGTGTGTTCAGTAGAACTGGTTTTATGCAGTGCTCATTACCTGTCAGTCTGAGCTGGATGGAGAGGGAGCACACGATAGCGTTTATCTTGACTTAGCCAGGGCCCAGGGTGAAATGCTTAGTTAGCTAGAGGAAGACAGATGTCACTATGTCCAGCACCGAGTCTGCTGTTCCAAATGTGCCTTTTCAAAATTTATAAATGCAGTTTTGTCAACAGATACGTATTTTTTGTCTATGAAAGGATTTGCATTATGTGACTTCATTGCTTTTTGTCTGGCACTGAGATGCACTATGACTGGAGTTGCCATATCGTGAAACCACAGCCTTAATTAATTCTTTCATCCCCAGCAGAGATCAGAGTTGCAAGTATGGTCTGTCCTATATTTGCCCCAAACAATATTTCTGTGGATAAGCAAAAGGCTTGGTTTTCAGCGACCAGTGAAACTGGTGTCCTTACGATCCCTGTGTTCGCTGAACTGTAGATAATTAAATGGGAATGTTTTTATACTAAAGAGAATTCTTAAAAGATAATTTGAGATCACCAGCTTTTGCAGCATAGCTGGCGGTGTTTCTGGTGGGCGGCAAGTTGTGGTGCTGGCAGCTCTCTCGCTCTGCGGGTGGGCGCCCGTCGGGTTCAGGAGAGGTTAATGACAGCAGGCAGATGTTATCCTCTGGTGGCAGCTCCGGAATGCGGGCTTTGCCATGTGGGCTCTCGTTACTTTGATGATTGAAGAACGGTATTCGGTGTGATTTTAATAAATAAGTAAGTAAAATCTGGTTTCCCCTAGCTGATATTCCAGGAAAATCTTTTGAAATCTTTCTGTTTAAGAATTTTGAAAAGTAATCTAAATGTGTAACAGTAATGACTACTATGTATTCCTCATAAAGGAGAAAAATAAGCAGGCAGATAGCTGCTGCCAGCCAGCTGTCCTGAAAATAACTACCTAAGTCATCCAGTAGTATTGTGACAAGTAAAATTTGTACTTCAGCTTTTTTTTTTTTTTCTGTTCTGTTTTTGTACTCTCTGGCTACTCTCTCAACTTCTTCAGAATTGGTATGTTTAAGAGTACTTGAAAAGAGTTGAAAGAAATTACATATCTTGCATGTTAAAAGAATCTACTTTTATTTGCAGTGTGCTTTGAAAATGTCTGAAAATTCCAGTGACAGTGATTCATCTTGTGGCTGGACTGTCATCAATCATGAGGTACCTGATCTCAAATTAATCACGTTCTGTCAATATAAGACTGGCCATGGAGTAAAAAATTGTTTCATTTTGTAGTTTTTGTTTTGTATGGACCTTGCTTATCAACAGAGTGTATAGAAGAAAGTTTCATAAATAGAAAAATATAAAACTACTGTTTAAAAATGTGTATGCTTTATTTTAGCTGTTATAAATTTTAGTTGTTATTTTAAAGCATAATTACATAGGTCTTTCTTTGAAGATTTGCTAGAACTTCAGTGAGGTGGTCTCCTCTGTTCCATCTTTGCTGAAAACATTGACATTCTGTGTAAATTGTCTGTTGTTGCTATATGTTTATTAACTGTGCCCCCCCCCCCCCAAAAAAAAAAAAAAAAAAAAATCATGGGCAGATAAACTATGTAATGCAGAAGGCAGTGATTCAATGATCTCTCCGAGTCTTTTCTACCATTAAACAATCTCATCCCAGCTTCAACAGCTGCTGTTTAGGAACAGGCCTCGGTCCTTAGATTCCATCTTTCTTATTAGGAAAAAATACAATGGGTACAAGGATCTGCTCAGTGACTAGAATATTAGGAGAAGGAGTTTTCAAGGCTCGTGAGCATGCTAAAGCCATTATCTTTGTATTTTTATTTGTGTATAACTTTTGTTCCTGTATAAGCTTCTCCATCTTTGAGTTGAGCCTCTGAACTGGTATGTTGGGAGATTGAGGACTGGCATAAAGACATGTTGGATGTGCTGTCACAAATCTTTTGTATTGCCTCACTCTGCCTACAGAATGCTTAGCTAGTTTGGAGAAAGATACATATAGACCTTTTGGGTCTTACTTGCAGGCTTATAAGTACTTTGATGTGTGTGGAATGCTGTTTTGTGTTGAGAAGGAAAGATGCAAAAAGTTGAGAGATTGGGATCAACAGTGTCCTAAGAACTGGTTGGAAATCCTCTGGAAAGGGAGTTACAGGGAGTGTGCAGTTACATATTCCATACCCCAGATGCTGAAGTTTTCCCAGACATTCTTGCCTCAAGTGGAATCTGAGGGAAGCTACAATGAGTAAAGGGACACCAACTTTTTGTTAGCTTTGTTGGGAAGTGCAGGTGACGGGAGGGCAGCTCTCCTTACATCTGTGTTGTAAGATCAGGAGTGAGCTGTAAAGCTTTCTCAGAACTTTGTGGTGACTGGTGAGGGCTGCCGTACTTCAGCTTGGAGTGTCTTGAAAGCTGTGATAGCCGGAAAGAGCCTTGAAGGTTCTTCTGTGAAGAACCACAGAAGGGAATTCTTCTGTGTGGAGGGCTGAAATGTTGAAGAGATTTTCTTTCATATTTTGCAGGGACTCGCAGCAGCTTGTTCTTTGCCATTCATGCTGTAATTCTGAGTTTCCTTGGCCCTGTTGTTCAGGCTGGAGGAAGCAAGGCATAAAATATGTGGAAATAACCTGGATGTTGGCTCCCTGTGGAGGAGGAATTTGTGTGGCAGTTTAGGATTGAGCTAGTGGCGGCAACTGAGAGGATGTTTTTTTTCCATTAGGCAAACTGTCACTGAAGAGGTGCCTTCCATAAGGCCATACGCGGAAGCAATCTAATTCCTATGTAAGGAAGTTGTGATGGTAGATGTGGCAGCAGATGAAAAGAGCTAACAGTGTGTGTGCAAGGCAAAAAATGGTTCTTGGTTCAAAATACTCGCTGTCTTTTAAAACCTATTCAATTAATGTGTGGAGCTATATGAAATTTTGTATGGTTAGTTGGCTTCTGTCCATCTCTTGGTCTCAGCTATAGCTTCATTCATTAGGCACACTTTTACTGGGGATGAAATGCTAGACGTGCCTCGTTCTTTGATCAGGTCTTGGCTTATAGCTATTTGTGAAGTCACTATTACGTGTCTGTGTAGCTCTGGCTTAACTTGGGTGTTTGTGTTTCCTACCTCCTGACATTTGACTAGCTGTATAAAGTGACGATGACAAAATTAAAAAAACAAAACACTTTTTTAATTCACAGTAGAATAAAGCTTTAGACAAAAAAAAAAAGTGAAACAATTAAAGGTCTGCTGGGATGGGATTCACTGTTGCTAAGGTGTCCGAATCTGATCTTGGTTTTGATTTTTGCAGTGTATAGATTAAGTCAATACAGTCAGCGGATTCTAGATGGCAGTAATTCTTATCCTAAAGTAGGCATTTGTATTTGATCCAAGGATTTGCTGTATTGACTTCACTGACTGCATTGATTGTAAAGGTGCCTTCAACATTTGTCTCAGGTGTAGACACTTGAGGTTTGATGAGAGGAATGTTTTATCTTTCTTTCCCTGAGTGGTGAACAAGGGAGGCCTGGGTTGCTCAGAAACTCTCAGGGGTTCTGCGTGTAAGTGTGCATCTCCAATATGCTTCTCTCCTTTAGTCCTGAAGATTTTTTAGTATCTCTTCTGATCTTTGTTGATCAATGTGTTTCTATTTTTATATTTATATTTTTATTATTCAGCCTTGTCCTGTAAACTGAGCAGGTTACTGAGCCAGAATCTTCAGTGCAAACAGGTTAACTGTTTTTCTAGAATGACACACATTGCTGGCTGTATCTTCTCGTTGCCTGCACTAAAGTGATTTCAAGGAAGAGTACTTAAGATATTATGTTTCTAGCAGGAAAATAGGAAATAATGGGAAAAGATCAAGAATGTTGATCAACTGTTTCCCCTATTTGCAGATTATAAGGAAAATCAAGGTAATTTGAAAGGCAAACCATTACAAGCTTGAGTTTGTAATAAAGTTTTGAAAGCTTAGTTCAATTTCAAAGTCAATAGGGGTAAACAGGTATGGTTTGTGGTTTTTGAATGTTGGACCATGGTTTTGTTTTTGTTTGCAGCAAGGTGGTATTTGAGAGACGGTTTAAACTTCTTTTCCTTGTTTTCGGTTAGATGACAGGTTGGGAATCCTGTCACCAAAAGAAAAACAGAAAACCCACTCACTCCAGCCCTCAAGACCAACAGGGATCCAGAAGTACATAGGCTGCTGGGCTTTGCAGATTTCTAATAAAAGTGAAAGGGTTTAAAGTTGGCTACAACAGCTGGGTTACTCGGCAATGAATTACATGCTTTGATTTCATACTTGGGATGGTTATTTTACAGTGTGACTGAAAATGAATTCTGCAGTTTAAATCAATGCAGTACAAGATTATAGGAAGGCAGGGATTTGTCTACTCAAAGCAGAACAGATTTCTATTTGTCCCTTAAAAAAAAAAAAAGCGAGCAAACAAGTAACAACAAAATACCAAAGCAAGAAGAATTTCTTTCCTGAGATTTCACTCAGTTTTTAATAAATTACTTATAATTGAGTGGCATGTTTCTGCAAAACATTTGAGATTAAAATTGTGATACTTTTGTAGTCAAAGGAAAAAATCCGGACTATTTGCCAAATTACTCAAGCATTTAATTTGTGAAGCCTTTTTAAAAGGAGGATAACTTTGTAGTATGATGCAACTCTTCTTGAGGTATCAAATCTTCCTGAAGTACAGTCTCTTCTTAAAAACAAAAGCATGCATGTTTGCCTGAAATGAGGCATCTAGGGAAACTGATCTGGTAGTATTACTACTACTGTAATTTCACACCTGCTGTTGCAAAAATAACTAGCTATGTTTACAAAAACAGTTCAAGTTATTTATGGATCAGGGTGACTTAGTATTTTTCAGTTAGGTTTTGCATGCTTATAGTTTTCTAATCTTACTTGCGTTCCACCAGTTCCTTTAAACAAAAACTCTGGTAATGAAGATTGAATACTCAGGGTTGTCAGTCATGTTGCTGGACTTGAGTGCCCTGCAGTCTCAGAGTGTTGTTTATCTTCAGTTCCTGTTCTGCTCTGGGGTTGTTGCTGACTGGCAGCTGACTAATAACTAAGTCTCCTTTCTGGATTAAAGACAGCAATCCAATTTAGAGATGGTGTAAATAGTTGTTTTTGTCGTGTCAGAGATGTACTAGTAAAACAGCCATTCAGGCTGTTAAGAATCAGGCTGTTAATAAGAATTGAGATGGAGTAGGGGTGTACATATTTTTCCCTGTACTGCTGCTTATTAGAGTTCACGTTGGTACTCCTGAAGGCCCACTCTTTATGTGTGTTTATTTACATACAACTCATGGACGTGTGTGCAAGAATTAGTTCCCATATTCAAAACGTAGTTGACAACCTCCTTTCTTTTTCTAAATTCTATTTAATAAATGGGTCTAATAAAGCTAATATAAAATAGTTATCAATTTAAAATACTTAGCATGGTTGTTAATCAATGCCTAGATTACATTTCTTTTTTTCTCTAAAATTGTCTTCCTTGGCCTTTTTTCAATCATGGTCATTACTTGGTGTTTCTTCTGATTTCTTTTGCTTAAAATCTTCTTCAGTTTTATTGGTGGTTTTTCTTCTCTTCTGTTTTTGTTATTAATGTTCTGTTTTTGTAACCCTTTCCTGTTAGTCTGCCATTAATGGGGTTTCTGTCAGTAATGTTCATTTAAAACTCTTCAACTTCAGGGTTCTGACATAGAGACAGTGACTTCAGAAAATGGAAGCACAAATGATAACCATGAGTTCATTTCAGAGGAATATGTTTCTTTGCAAGAAGAAGAGCAACCAGTCGATTTGCAAGGTAAGACATGAAAAGGGGAACAGTCTCATTAAAAAATGCAAGTATCTGTTGTAGCATTAGCACAAAGTTAGTATTTTTAATAGAGTTTATATACTTTGTAGACCTCTATCAAAAAAATCACTTTATGAGTGTTATGGAAAATATTCAGTAATCACCTTTCTAAAATACTTTTTCTTAAATCTTAAGTGTAATCAGTAGAGTGTCTTTCATTTTGTTAATATTTTAGATGTTATGGAATAGTACGCACTAGTTTATAAGATAGTTTATACTAGTACTATTGATAAAAGAAGTGTTAATACATTAAACATAATAATGCTATAGATCAAATAAGAGTAATTTGGAAAGAACCATCAATGCTTTTATACCTAAAAAGTAACATTGTGCCATTGTTTTAGTATTTCTTGAGTTGGAAGTGTAAGTCTAGCACATATTAATATAATGAAAATCCACTTATTTCAATTACTAAATTTCATAATCAATACGTTAATATTGGTATGAGAACACACACAGACCTAACATATTCTAACAGTGTATGGGAGTGAGAAGAATTTGTAGAGTTACTGATTTTAATACCTTTTTTAATTTTTTCTTTACTTATGTAGCTCAGTGCAGCATTGATGGAGAAATACCAGTGGTAGATAATACTGTCTCTGCTTTTGAGGAAACTCGGACAGTTCCGGAGGTAAATTATATATAATGTTATTCAGAAGCTTCTGTGAGCCCTACCTCCAAATGCAAAGCAATGTTTTGAAGACATTAAAATGAAGATACCGATTCTCCTTGTTTAAAGCATTAGGAACTCTTGCTATTTTTTCAAGATAATCTATATTCTATGTATTTGAATAATTTTTACATTGTCTTCTTCCTTAGGGAAGGAAAGAAAAAGTCCATGATGATGGTTCCTGTGTTGGGACTATTAGTGACGATTCTGACATCGTTACACTTGAAGCTCCAAAAGGGGAAGAAACTCAAAGTCAGGAGGAAGCTCCAGCTGATGGTGAAGAAGCTCACTGTTCAGAGGATTTTAACATGGGTTCCTCCTCTAGTAGTCAATATGCATTTTCCCAACCAGAAACTGGTAAGAGCAATAAATTACTAAGCAATTGTGTGCAAAAATGACACCATGAAAAAAAAAGAAAAATCTTAGCTTAGGAAACAAAAAAAAATCTTTGTGTGGAGCAGGAAAAAATAAGTCTTGTTGAGTATATGTCCAAATATTTACAATCTCTAGGATAACTCTAGTTGCCCTAACTCTAAAAATTTGTCCAAATATGTGTCTGCAATCTTTTTATTTGAAAGCATTCTCTCTGGTGAAGTGTTTGCAATTTTAAATAGAAAGTAAATTTCTAGCATAGTGTTGTTTTGCTTGTAGAATAATCGTAGGTTTTTATCTTGGCCATTTTTTTTTGGCTTTTGGAGAGTTGGCAATAGCTAGCTAGCTACTGGGATAGAATGATTTTTGGGGCCATGAGGACTAATAGCAGCATAACTACAAACACTTTTTGCTTACCTTTCTACCTATGTAAAATATATATATTAGGATACTCCCTAGTACCTAACAGTACTGCAAAGCATGACATTCAGGAGGAAGGATATGAATATTTGGCCAATTAAATAATAATATTAAAAAAACACACAAAAAACCCCTCAAAACTTACTGTTGTGTTACCATTCTCATTTCCTAGTCCTTTTTAATTCTGTTTGGCTGCTTATTTGTAATTCTTCTCTGTTGTATTCTCTGTAACAGCTTTGTGTTACTGATTTTTTTAACTTTTCAAAATAGTTTTTTTTCAAATGAAGGATTTATCTTAAAATACTGTTTTACCTCCAGTAGTATTAAGCATCTTCAGAGGTTCATGTCTATGTGTAGTGTCCATTGAAATCGGAAACTGACAGGTTAGCATCTAATTATGACCAGTGATGATGAGTAACAAAATTTATTACCTTCTTTAAGTCTTCTAGATGACTTGATGTAACTTTTAATTAAAAGTTTAGTTTGATTCTTTTCTCTTTCAGGGTTGAGTTCTAAAATTTTTTTTCTTTTTTCCTGTTTTTGTACACAAAAGTCAGTTGGCTGGAGAAGCTGAGGAAGATTCCTGATTATGTAAGGGAATGGGGCAATGAGGTGAAAGAGCATGTGTCTCGCAGTCTTCCTTTCCAAGGTGGTGTGATTAAATTTTGATCAGCTTGTGTAAAGCTGATTGCTTACAGCTTGCATGGAGTGTTCTAAAAATTATCACTACCAACCTGACTTGATCTTATAGTAGTGATATTCCAAACAGATGCTGAAAGCCAGTCTTCACTGAAGTTTGGCTAGGCTGTCATTCTGTTTTGTTTTTCAAAAATGATAAACTTACATGTAGACTTGGAATGGAAATCAGTAAACTTTGTAATACGTTTTAGTACATATGCTTGACCAAAGAATGCTACTTGTTGGATTCCAAATCTGTGTGACTGACAAAAAGAATTTCTTCCTTCAAAAGCTGTTTTCAGCATGGTCTCTAGTACTCTGTGTTTAATTGACCAAACATTATAGAAAATGTCTGGAGTACTTCTGCGTTCGTTTTAAATGCCAAAGGTTTAGCAGTTAAAACTTTTATGCCACTTTCTGCAAATATAAATACTTGCTGTCCACTTCTTGAGTTTTCTGATGTTTTGGAAGAAGATGAACTTCAGATTTTCCTAATGTAGATACCAAAACATCGTATGAGGATTTTCTGCTACTCTTGCACTTGGAAACCATTCCCTTGTAGGTTTAGGCTGTCCTAACCATGCAAACAGCTTCATGAACGAAGTAAGTTAACTAGCAAAAGCACTCTTATACTGAAATAAGTTATGTCTACACTTGAGACATATCTGTACAGAAATGCCAAAGAAAATCACATTGTTAACTGATGTTGTATCATCTGGTTTCTGGTGTAGATCCGATGCTTTAAAATTGTAGCAGAAGCTAGAATTTTGGACTGCTACTGTGGTCACACTTTTTGTTTCCTTTATACTCTTTTTCATCCTGTTAGAGTATGGCTTTGTACTGAATTCTTACAGCAGCTGTAAGGCAACGTCATTGACAGCTTGCCACTAGGTGCTTATCGATGGCTTTATGTTTCTTACAGCTTTTTCTCTTTGCTTTTTCATTGGCTTTTTTCTTTCACGTTCTTTGCTCTCCACTATATGTCAAAGAATTTCCCATCTGGTTAAGAGTGGCTTGTTCCTTCATCACTTTTGTATTCCATATGCGTAAGTTTCTTTGGTTGTTGGGGGAAAAAAAAAGAACTACCCTCTGCCCCATAAGCAATAATAATACCCGTCTTAATAAGTATGTCTATGTAATCCTGTATAATGTCTGACCTCTGCATTCTTGTTTTAAAAACAAACAAAAAACAAAAAAAAACCTACCTCTCTTCTGACTAGTTTCTGAATGCTTGTCTTTATTGTCCAGGATTGAGGAAGTATGCAACTGCTTAAATGAGTTATTCTAAAGTAGTGTACTTTCTGACAAGTTAATATATAAACTAGTTTATATTAATAACTAGCTATATAAACTAGTTTAAGAATCTGCATGTCAAGTAGCTAAGTGATTTGTCTTTATTGCAATGTCTGCTTGGTCTGTCTGGTTTGACTAGTTGACTAAAATGTATTTTCTAGTAAGAGGGAAATTATATTTCATTATCTAACATGTTGCTTTTCCATGGAGTCAGAAATCAGACATGTATTCCAGATACTAATTGGTAATCTTTTGTGAGATGGATGTAATCACTTCTGTTAAGTTGGAATTTTTTTCAATGACAAATCTTAATTGGCAATGCTTTTTATAGATAAATGTTAGCATTGCTTGGCATTCTTGTCTGTTCAGTGATGTGTGCATGGCTTTGCTCAAAAAATTGGTTTTCAGCAGTGATATGTTCAAGTACAGTAACTCTGTATTTATATTTCTAAATTTGATGATCTCTGATAAGGGAATGAACAACCATATTTCTAGAAGGAATTTTAGCATTGTGTAGTTGCAGGCATCAAATTGAGAACTGTCTGAGCAGGAGCCCTTTGTCATGTACTGGAGGTTTCATTGATCACATTGAGACTAATTTCAGGCATGTGAACTGGGTACATGAACATAGATACTTGGAAAGCTGCTTGTTCATCCTGCCACTGCTTTCCCTTTATATTTGCCTAACACTTGCAACTTACGCTTTCAAAGGAGAGAGATCAAATAATCATTGCTTATATACTGGATTATATCAATGTATTTCCAATACACATAGAAAGTACCATTAATAGCAACAAGCAATTACAGCCGTGTTGTTGTTTTCCCAGTTAGAATATATGGCTTTTGGGCTATAGGAACATGAATGTACAAATGGTATCATAAATACTGTTTTACAAAAAAAAAAAAAAAAAAAAAGCTATAAAAGATGATTTGTATGGTTAGAATTCGTTCTTATCTCGAACCTTGGCCGATCCATTATTCTAAAACATTGATCAGGTAATAAGTGATTTGGATCCAGAGCATTAGGCAGGGACAAACACAGAGGCACCCCAGTGGTTCTTGTCCTGTGCAGGATTGGTTGAAAATAGTGGTGTTTTTTTGTTTTGTTTTGTTTTCAGAGAGGTGGATACAATGTTAGTAGTTAGCATATGGTAGATACTAAAGGTAAGCAAAAATAGCTATTTATATACATTTGCCATTTGAAGCTGTATGTGGATATTTACAATGCCTACATTAATGGAACTTCAGTGGAATTTTGTGTGCAGCTGTATGTAGATCACAGAATGAAGTTTGGGAGAATATAGTAAAGCAATGTCTATGTCTTTTAGGAGGCTTTCTTTTTAGAAACTGTTGCTCTTTTATTATGAAATACTTGAGTGAATATCTGTGAGAGAAGGAAATCTGAAATCATAACCTTTCTACTTCACAAGAATTTGTAGAGGCAGTACATGTAGATATTTTGAAGTGGCATTGTCTGAAAGAAACGCTTTCTTATGGGTGAATTACAAGGTATGGGAAAGTGTCAGACAGTTTTTCCTGATAATGTATTGATTCTCTATCTTGTCCTTTTAAAAAATGAATTTTTAACTTTGGATATCAAACATTCTTTATATAATATCCAGCATAAACTATCACATCAAGAATTTTTATTTTGTTTTATGAATGTTCTCTGAACGTCCAATACATTTTGTGTAAATATGATTTGTACTGAAATTATTTTTGAAACAACAATTAATGCATTTTAAAGACTATTCTGTGTTGGTTTTCAGTTTTTTCGTCTCAGGCTAGCAATGATGAATCAAGTAGTGATGAAACTAGCACTCAGTCCAGTCCCACAGTACGAAGACGTCGGGCTAAGAAGCGGCTGATCTCTAGCTCTGAGGCTGAGAGCGGGTCACCTGCAGACCCAGAGTCCGAACCTCCCAGAGAACAGCAGCACAAGCGCCAGTTCAGTAGTGGCCTTAATAGATGCATCATACTAGCTTTGGTGATTGCGATCAGCATGGGCTTTGGACACTTCTATGGTGAGTTTATAGAAGATGAAATACATAGAACCACCAGCTTACATATGTAACTAATACCATTTTATTTTGAATCTGATTTTTCGCATTCTCTGCTAAAAATCTAAGCCTAAACCCGAGAAGAATTAACAGCTAATGTATATTCAAAGAGAGGCCTGTCAGCAATGCAATTTTATTTAACGTAAATAAAAATAAATTAATTTTTGTTTGCTCTCCCAGATAGATCTCTCTTCTTTTTCTCATAATGCAGTATGTACCCTTCATTTTTCACATCTTTTCTTTTGAAACAAATTTGTGGTAGTACTTATCATTCCCACTAGTGTTCAGAAAGTCATTTCAGGCTTTTGTCCCATTTGTACTCATCTGGTAAATGTAAAAGCAAGGCATATTTTGACAGGAGTTCATAGTACTAATATTTTTTCTCTCTACAGTGGAGAAAAATAACCTGTAGGTGTCCTTGCAATTCCAGAGTGGTTTAGGGAGTCCAGGATAGCAGTAATTTTTCTGTGTTCAGTGCATTGCCCAAAGTTGAACATTACACAGATTGTTGCTACATTTAACAAATTAGCAGAACTCATTACTGATCTAAATCTGTGTAGTGAAATCCTGATCATGTAAGATGTGTGTGAAATGATAAAAATGATAGGGCATTTATTTCTTAATAGTCACTTTTCATGAGTAGTTTTAGTCTTGCATGAAATGTGCCTTAGAAGGAAGACTTGCGATTCACTTTGAGACTGGGAATATGACTTTAACTGGACTTGATTTTGACTAATTGTTAGGAGTCTAAATTTTGACATTTAGTTTGAAAGACTTATACTAATTTTCACTTGACACAGTTTTTTTTTTTTTGTTCTTAGGTAAACATGAAGGTAAGAGTCATGAGTGATATTGTGTGGATGCTGTGCTTGCATTCAGATTTAATTATTAAATTGGGTGCATGTGTGTGTTTACACACATGTATGTATAGTGATATAAAAAATAATAATCAAATCTTAGGAACTAACTAGTGTATGCAGTATTATAGGAATGACTAATCCAGTCATGTAAAATACTTTTTATTTAGCAGTTGCAGCAAGTAATAGCTGGTGTAAAAACCCACTGATAAATATCGGCGTGCTAGAAGCAGAGAAGAACAGGGTGGCTAGAATGGTCTTTGATATTGCTTTGCTCTAGTAACTTGAGGTTTCATCTCTGTTCATCATTTTGCTGTATTTAAATTTGAGCTAATGATAAATACCATTCTTTTAAAGAATTTGCAGATGTATGAATGAGAAATATATTTTGGAAATGTACTAAGGGTGATATCTATACTAAGGGATTCAGTTTGGCTTGTTCATTCATTGAATCTATACTTCTAAATAGAAATTGTCATCACTGGTAGTTTTTCAGGAGAGAAGGCAGCTCTGCATGGCTTTAGTTTTTACTTCTTCAAGTGAAAGTTCTTCATGGTTATGTGATGACTAATCTTTCTGTCACTAGAAAGGAAATCAAACCCTGCTTTCTGTTTTAGTTTTTTTTTTTTTTTTTTTTTTAAACAAATTTGCAAAGAGAAATCTATCTCCCTAAAGGAGTACTTTACATTTTTTGTAATTCAATTTGGAATTAATGTCTTCCAGCAGTCTAACTAGCTAGGCTAATTGATGTGTTAAGAGGAATGGAAAGGGTTCCTTTTTAAAAAATAACTTTTTTTTTTTTTTTTGATCAGTACCAGTAGTGTTTTCCTTTTAGCTAGAGTTCCAGGAATTTTTAAGACTCATCACATCTTATTTTTTAAAGATGTAGAAGACAACTAGGATTAGGTTTTAATCAATAACTGTATCCTTATCAGTATAAAAAAAAAAAAACTGAGTTAGCTGGCTTTGTGATGCTCTAGGAAGGAGATCTGAGAGAGGGCAAGCTTTCCAGAAACAACAGATAACTGGAAAAGCTGGAGTTAGGAAACCCTAACCAGAAGAAAGTTTCCCTGTGGACATTCAGATACTTAATTGTTTTTCTTTAACCAGAAACCATAAAATGGAATATTGCTGTAATGCTAGAGATTTAGATTACGTAAAGAATCTGAAGGATATTGTGACTTGGAGTACCAGCTGGAGACAAACTACCTCATTACGTACTTTTCCAGTGTCTTTACTTCCCTTTCCGTGTTGCTGATTTGTCATTTTGCTTACTCTATCTAAACTATGATTCTGTCTTGACAAGGAGAGAAATAGAGTTGAAGTTTCTTTATCTGTAATTCAGGTTCCTCTTAACATGAACTCCTTACACTAAATGATAATTTTTCAGATGCTGTCTTCAGATTCTTAAGAGCAATGGACTTCTTCAAAAATATCTAAAAAACATACATAGGAAAAACGAGTTTACTCTGTGTATTTAAATTCACTTATGCAAGGATCTTTGCTTCCTATAAATGTCCATCAGGACTCTGTAAACTGAAAATCATTGCTGTAAAGAGGTCACTTTCCCTTACCCGTATTGAACTATTGAGGTTCAACTTGGTTTAATAGAGTGCTTTTTTTTTTTAAGGTCATACTTGACAATATCTTAAACAGAAATTGAGAGCACAAAAAATACCTCAGTGTAATAGTATTTATGGAATTTCTTCTCTTTAATAATAATCACCTTAAATACAGATATAGAGGAAAAACTTTGTACGCTCTGCATTGATTTTGAAAGAAATACCTAAACCTTGCTGTTGCCATCTGCTATAGTGTCAATTCAAGAGACTCTTAAAAGTGAAGACATGAAAACTACATCATTGTTGGGACTTTACAGAACATGTGTATAGGTAGGGAAGCACCAGTGAAGAAGTTTTACTGAAGAGAAAACTTTGGTGGTTGGTACAATAAAGGTATTTAGTATGCCTTGGCATTTATCTGACAATTGAAAAGGCAGGGTATTTGCTGACTCTTCAACCTTCATTCTTATGGATAAGAATGACAAAGACAGAGCCTGGAGATACTTGCTGCTTTGTGAGCAATGTTTAAGAATTGTGTTTCTGCATGGAAATTTAAATGCTGTCCCAATATAATCTTATTTATGTAACTTTACTTAACAGTAGAAGTAGTTCTGAAGTGGATAATCTGTGGACTAATGTACTCCCTTCTATCTACGTTGTCTTGCATGTTACTGAAAAAAAAAAACCAAAAAACTGATACACATTCTTGCCTGCATAACTTTTGTTGTTTTTTTTTTCCATGTAGTGTTCCTAAAATTCCTTCCTTTGTTCTCCTCAGGAAAAAAAAATGTTTATCATTGAAAGAAACAGAATCAGTATATAACAGTCTGGTTTTAGCTGTGAGAAAAGATTTTTAACTGTTTAGCTGTAATAACTAGTAAGTACTGGGCAGAAATTGCAAGGTAAGAATGCTTCTGACTTTGCAGAGAATATGAAGATGATGTTTAGGTTCATTTGTTCATATGTTCCTCTAACTGCTGTGAGACTATCAAAAGAAAGTTTTTTATCTTTGTAGGTACAATACAGATCCAGAAACGTCAGCAGCTGGTAACAAAGACACGTGAATTAAAAGATATGAAAGATGACCTTTACCAGTGCCAACAAGAGCAAGGAGATAAAGTGCATCATAAAGTGGGGGTAGGTATGAGTTTAGCTGGAATTCATGGGATTATTCTTCTGTTATTATGCATGTGTAGTTTACACAACGTGAAATTAATTTATCACACAAATGCATTACATATTTATCTTTAATACGTTCTTACTGAGAATGTCACTTTTATTTCCACTGAATTCTTGACAAAGATTTTGTAATTTGATGAAATTTGTTATTGGTATGTGTTTAAGCATACTGCTTTTTTCTGTTGCAGACCTAGTAGTAGTCTGGGAGTTACCTGGCCATGGAGACTGTCTCCTTCTCTATGACATAATGCCAGGTTGTCATTAATACAGACAGCAGAAATAGAACTGTGCTGGTAAAAACTCTATTGTAGGTTGAACCTACAGGTTTTACGACTTTACTTTTTAAAATTGTTAGTGGTTATTCATTTTTCATACACTCAACAACCTATATTTGTAGTTCTTCACCTTCAGATAATTCAGAGAGAAGACTGGGAAGTGTCTTGTGTGTTTTTTTTTTTTTTTTTTTCATGTTGCTGATAGCGGTAGTTAACACACAATACAGGATGTTTAGTTTGGATTATGTTGATAGAGATGTTGCATGACAGCAGAGAGTCTGATGTATGGGACATCAATATTCAGTTCTAGAGTTCGGATGCCAAGAGACTGGGAGTATCCTCTTGTGTTAGGATATAGTTACATAAATACATTCTTTCAGCAACAAAGTTGATTCAAGATCAATTTCTTCTGCCCCAATTGCTTAATACCCTTGTTTCTGCTCATGTACTTGTTTTTGTAATCGTAAACCCAGATTGCTGAACATAAATAGCATGCACGCTTTTCCATTTCTTTTTAAGATTGATCAAGTATCCAGTTTACTATCCTTCAGCTAGTTAAATCAGTAAAAACAAGGGGTGATGACCTCTGGTTGGAAGTGGGAGCATTGGTCTTTGCTGCCAAGAAAGTGCTTGTGTGTATGTCTTTGAGATAAACAAACTGGCTCTATTTTTGTATCATGCTGCAACATGTGTCACTTCATCCAAAATGACAAGTAAATGCTGCTGGGTTTACCTTTGTCTTTTATTTTGCTAGCTAAAATTGTAACAATTCTAATCATATCATTTTTTGCTTGTTTTCTTTTTGTTTGCATTAGTCACTCAAGGGAGATCTTGCCACATGTTTGACCTCTACTGAGGTGGAGAAGAAATCCTTTGAATCACAAAAAAAAAGTCTTGCTGCAGAAAATCAACACTTAAGAGAATCTCTAGAGAAGGAAGAAAAAGCTTTGACCTCACTTCAGGAAGAATTAAGGAAACTAAGACAACAAATTAGAAACTTAGAAGATAAAGGTACTAGTACTGAATCTATTGTCATGGAAAATCAGAAACTAAGGGAACATTTGGAAGAGGAAAAGCAAAGAAACCATAATTTTCTTAGGCAAAAGGAAACGCTCTTTGCCGAAGCACAGATGTTAAGGAGAGAACTGGACAAAGAACGTCGTGTTACAGAAGCTCTAAAAAAAGAACTAGAACAGCTAAGTTCTCGTCAAACACCTGACAATGCTAATGATGATGATACATTAAGAGAAAATCAAGAAATAGAAACTCTGCGAGGAAGACTAGTAGAACTAGAAAAAAAGCTAAATTTTGAGCAACAACGCTCTGACTTATGGGAGAAGCTGTATGTTGAAGCAAAAGATCAAACTGAAAAACAAGAAATGAATGAAAAGGGACTAAGGAAAGGTGCTAAAGGGCTAAGTAAGTCTAAAAAGAAATCAAAAGAATCATTTTTTGGCTCAGTTAAAGAAACTTTTGATGCTATGAAAAATTCCACCAAAGAGTTTGTTAGACATCATAAAGAAAAGATTAAACAGGCTAAAGAAGCAGTGAAAGAAAACCTGAAAAAATTCTCTGATTCTGTAAAGTCTACATTCAGACACTTTAAAGATACCACAAAAAACATCTTTGATGAAAAGGAGAAGAAGAAGTCATACGATAAAAAATATGAGGCAAACAAGAAAGCGCGAACTTTTTACCAAGAACATAACTCTTATGAGAATCTGAAGCACATGCATTACAGGGGACCTAACATGCCGAAAGATTTCAGAGATGGAAGGAAACATCAGTATACGACATTTGAAAAAGATACAGATTCAGAAAAATGTCTCAATGATCCTTTGTGTAACAGAAGACATCCGTTTGTCCTAAAAGGCTGTTCTGGTATTTTTGAATGTGCTCATCAAGAATTCATTAGTCTCTTTAACAGGGTGTCGGATCCTATCAGGGTGGATGAATTTAATCAGCTAATGAAAAAGTATTTGCAACAAGTTGTACGTAACTTTCATCACTGGAGAGAACTAGAAAATTTCATCAATAAGTTTTTTCATAATGGGGTTTTTATACATGACCAGATGCTGTTCACTGATTTTGTTAATGATGTCAAGGATTACCTGGAAGATATGAAGGAATACCAAATTAAGAATGAAAAGGTTTTTGATGATTTGGACAAATACATCTACAGATACTACTTTCAGTATGATATTTCACCCCAGTATGGACCCAGGTTTGTTTCCATGTTTCCTGAACAGTTAACACAATGAAATAGTCTTTGGAAAGACAACTAGTGTCCTTGTTCTAATAGATCATCTTCTAGCCATAGATGTGTATAAAGGACTCAGCGGAAATATTAGATTGTGCTNCCCCCCCCCCAAAAAAAAAATATCTATATATCTGAGGTACTACAGATCCACTGTACATAGCACAATCAAAATTTCCACCGAGTCTTTTAGAAAACTATAGCTGCAGGAAGGGTTACTTTAGACTCAACAGCTATAATAGCTTTTCATTTCATCAGACAGGCAATCTCACAAGAAGCATTAATTAGGGCTTCCCTGTTGTCCTTCCCTCAATGAGGTTTCTGGATATATTTGGGCAATCTCAAAGTCCTGTTCTGGCAGGTATCTTCCCTGCTGGCTTTTCAGGAGTTTCACTACTTGTGTAGCTTAGTATAATACTGAGTTGGTCTTTATCCCCAGAGCAGGGCTGCTCAAATGGCAGACTCCAGTTCAGATCCTGACCCAGACTAAAATTTGTTCAGACTTGCTTACAAAGGTCATTGGCATGAATTGTTTCCTACATTGCTTTCCTGTATCTAATGGTATTCTCAGGGCTTCTGCAGAGCAGTTGTGGTATGCTGGCTGGCCCAAAGGAGCTAGACATGATGGACTGTTTCTACTGCATAGACTTTGGTGAACATAATTAAGCAAGCAACCTTAATATATTGTGTGGAACTTGCTCTTTCTGGAATACTTAAATATATATATTTTCTGTGGCTTTTAACGTCATTGCTGTTCCTAAATTGGTTATGTGGTCTTTTGTGCTAATGTTTATTCTGAACAGGTAGGAAAAATGCTGTGTATGAACTTCTTGTGCATTATAAATTAGTTGTTGTCCTTGTAGACATAATGGAACTTTCCCCTCTGTTGGTATTCAGCACAATGCATATTTAGTATTTAGATTGAGGTGCAATTCTTCAGTCGGTTTTATGTTTTGGATTTGTATTGTTTACTATTGCACGTGTTTATTGCAGCAGGTGGTCTGAATACTCAACTATTTTGGGGTTACTAAATGCTATGTTGAGGTAGGACCTTCACTTAGTGAGGGTTGAACCATCAGGATGATTCTTCTATCAGTTATCAAGTAGCCTTTTTTAATGTGTAGTTCTGGTAAATACATGACTTGTTTTTATTTATAGTTCAAGTATTTTTTACTAATGTATTATTAATTTTTAATTAAGTAGTTAATTTTTGAGCACTTCAGTTTGCAGAAAAACAGAATTTCAAATCTGTTTACTACTGATTGTATCATACAGAATTTTGTATGATCCCAAGGATGAAACTCAGCTTAGCAGAAGCCTAGACTTTAGTGATAGAATAGTATCATGCAGTGTAATGGCACTCTGTGCATCACAAACGGCACCAGGTGAGCAGCAATGTTTTGTCAGTACCACTCTTCCCCTTATAAATGTAATTTATTATACTTGTATACAGGAGAACCTCTGCAGTGCCTATTTTTAGGCACGAGGGTCTATAAAGTTTTCATTATTTTTATAGAGCAGAATGTAATAGAATAACTAAATATCAGATCGAGACCTCTACTCAAGCATCACAGTAGGGATACTCAAACAGCTGTTCACCTGGCTTTGTTCTACAAAGAACTTCAGGAAACCAGCTGCAAAGCAGTTTTATTTTTAGAAAGAATTTGTTTTAAATACACCATCTTATTGATGGTTAAAAAGTCACCAACAAATAATCCTGCACGTTTGCTTACAAGAGAAAGGACTACTTAATACTATTTTTTTCAGCCAACCTCAGCATGTTAAAAGCTGTTCTTGATAATGTAATTGTATTTCAAAATGCTTTAAGAGAGGTGCTTTCATAAGAGTAGTAATAAGTTTTTGTTTACTCCTTGCAGTCGACCTAAAAGGCCTTCTTTTACACAAACTGAAAATTCCAGACATGAAAAACAAGCTCAGAAGTACCACCACCGTAATAAACGAGAAGGTAAATGGCATAAACATGGTCGCACTAATGGAAGACACATGGCAAATCTTGAAATAGAATTGGGGCAATTACCCTTTGATCCAAAATACTAAGTAATTTATGGTAAACAATAAGATTAGATTTAATAATTGATCTCCTCTCTGGAAACTAACTGTTTTTCAACAAAGCAGCAAGATGCAAGTTTTTTTTCTTGAAATAATTTGATTTTTACAAATTGTTGTTAAAGGGCAGAAGTCGAGCTTTCTAATTTGCATATTTGGTATTGTTGCTTTAATTGTTCTCTGGAAGTGATGATAATTTGGGTGCCAGCGGTATTGTTACAGAAACTAGGCATGCAATGACTTGTATATGAAAAATATGCTTAATTGCATTCCGCTAGTATAGTTCAAGCTTGAGTCATGCATAAGGTACCAATAATTAACTCCAGTGTTTGATATACTAACTTCATCTCATCCTTCAAAAAAAAAAAAAAAATCTACATTATGGTAATGTATTTGTTAAGTGTTTTGTAATCTTACACTTGCTTCTTGTCTTTTGGGGGGTTCAAGAGCTTGTTGAATTGTGAAGAATTTGCTGTGCTGCATTCTAATCAGCTTGCTGATTTAAGCACTTGAAATATCTTGCATATCTGCATATTATGGAAGAAAAATAAAGAGACAGTGTGGGTAAAAATCTTTATTTATAAAAAAAACAAACCTAGCATAGTTGTACAGTTCTATGAATTGGTCCAGTCTTGTCGAACTTCTTATTGCCTAAGTAGTCATATAGTAGCTTTAGTCTTCCTGATGTTCTCTAGTGTTGTAAGATAGATCAACACCCCCACCCTGCAGTAGTGCCACTGAAGTTGTCTTCAAGAAGAGGTTTATGCATTTCAAAACAGTCAATAGTTGCCTAATCAGACTTTCCAATTTGACTTACCGGTTTCAGACTCGCTACTCTCTCCTTTCTGCAGTAAAAGATCTAAGCATATTACTGCTATACAAAACTGATCTCATTAGGTCATAAGTCTAGAAATGTTATCTTCAGGTGTGATTCATTTCAGGTTTTTTTCCTGTAGACGTAGATATGGCTTCCAACTCGTCCTTGAGGTACATGAGTGTGAAACACAGTGGCTGTTTTCTCATAGCCCTTTAATGCTAGAAATGATGATATTTCCTGTAAATGAACATACATTAGTTTCTACAGTCAAAAACTGTATTTGGGAGCATCAGAACAGTGTTCCAAAGTCTTCTGGAAACCATCAATTCAACTATGCCCAGGAAGTTTTGTCCTTTATTTAAGAAAGGCTGCTAGAGCAAGAGATCTATTCTGTTTGATCTTGTCTGGAGTGGATCTTCACCAGATATTGTCATTTGAGCACATGGCCTCCATAAAAGAATTGAGGGGAAGAGGTACTCTGACTACAAGTGTTTCTGCTTGTCATTGTTTCTTACTTAAAAGTGTATGATTCTGGGAACAGACCAAACATTTGTTTTAACATGGCTTGAGGAAAACTCTTCCATAAAACTTTACTTTATGGCATGCAGAATTCACACAGAGGGCATATATGAATCCTAAGTATGTATCACTGAAATGGTATCTATACTGTATTATGGACTAGGGGGTTCAATTTTGATTTAAGTGTTTTAAAAAGTTACAGACAGTAGTTTTTAAAGAAATCTCAGTTACAACTCTCTCAATTTCTCCTGTGACTTGACCTCAAAACTAGTTTGTTTCATCTTGCAGTTACCATACCTGTTCTAGCACACTGAAGAAAATCAAGTGACTGGGTAATAACGTATCATTGTAAAACTCCTTATTAAGCCAGCCAAGTGGATTAGAGTAAAACACGTCCGCTTCGTCAATATAGCTTTCATTTCCAGTTAGGTCTGGGGGGCATTGAAGGAATCTCATTTTTAGAGGACAGTGAACATGGCTAGGAAGAAAAACAAAACAAACTTCAGAATAAACTAAGACCCAAGATTTGAAATGACTCATCCCCCAGATACCCCAGTCAAAAAAAAAAAAAAAAAAAAAAGGAATAATTACATTTCTTTTCCCCCCACGGTCAGTGTTTTCTTCCCTTCTGTACTTTATATGAAAGCAGAAGTAGAGAAAGTGGATGCAGCTCCAAGCTGCTGTGAGTGCTTTTAGAGGTTCACAGAAGGCAGATTTATCTCAGTACAAATATCATCTGCATAACATCAATTTCTTAAATAAAAAGTATTTTTTCACATCAGCTTCATGGTTTGTATGTGCTTCAACATGTTGTTTACTTACCAAGATATATTACAAACTTTTTGGAATAGCGACTTCTGTCATTCTATGTTATTAATTACATTTCTTTACCTTCTAGCAGCAGAAGTAAAGGTAAAATTAAAATAATGCATTTTGACTATAACAGTGAGTCTTTAGTTTTGCTACAAAAGTTACCATAATGAAGCTGTATGAAGTATTGTCATAAGACTGCTGCATAACCTCAAACAAAGCTATTTTACAAAAACTGAATAAAACTTAGATGCTAAATCTTACTCTGTGGTGTAAGCATTTAGCTTATTTTCTGCATTCATTTTATATTAGCTGTATGAAGAACAGAATTCATGCCTATATTTAATCCACCTCAGTCAGGTTTAGGAAAAAATTCTTAATTTCTGCTAAAATGTCTGGATCTTAATACACTGTAAGCTATTTTATTACCTGTAAAATGGAGTAGAGTGGCATGGCATCATGAAGAGAACAAAAGCTTGTGACTGGTAAGAGTTGTTACAAAGTTGCTGTACATGATTCATCACATCAAGAGAGCCTCTCTGGTGAATCAAGCCTGTATACAGGGCTGGGAGTAAGTTTGATAAAAGCAGGAAGCTTGCTGCAGACTTCTTCCATGCTTTTAGGTGTTTCAGAGAATATCCTAGAGAAACATTTAAGTTACAGATAAGCAAATATTTACAATTCCACACAGTACTTTGGAAAACTTAGTTTAAAAGGGTATGTTACTTTGAGGTATTTTAATACATTCAGTCTTTACTGTTAAAATGGAAATTCAAAGGTGAATACTTTGCCCTTACTGTCGGATTTAACAATGTAAATGTTAAATCCGTACTGGTCCTTTGCAGCCCAGAAGTAAAACTTCAAAGCCAATGCTTTATCACTCTAGAGCTTAGTTTTAACTTTTTTTTTTTTTTTGTGGGAAAATAATAGTCCATTTAGTACTTTGGATGAATGGTATGTGGTGACATGACCACCTGTGTTCTGATTGACACATGTCCAAGCAGAGCCAGAATAAATGATAATGTGCTCTGGTATGGTTGTAGTATTCTTTATCTCCAACATGCTGAAAGCTACAGCATCCCCTTCATACACTTGTTATGATCCTTACTGTTAGTTGTTCTTGTACCATCCTTGGAAAAGCTTATCCTCCCATCCCTGCCTTCTCACTCCTTTTCTTCAAGCAGCTAGTAATAGGAGAAAGAGACATTTCTCCTGATGGGAGATATGTGATTCTTTCTTGTCAGTATTATGAGATAAAAATGTTTTATGCAGACTAGCTCTGTGACTATCTACAGAATCAAAAGAAACAAGTTAGGATAGACCTGTTTCAGAAGCCAGTAATGTACAAGTAATTTTAAAGAAGTCTTCAGTCAGTCCATATTCTAACAAATTATAGATCTTATCTCAGATGACAACAAAGTCCAATAATTAGTCTGTGATTTAAATGTGTGGAAACATTCTATTACAGGCATTTTTAACTGCTTTTGTGAAATACCCTTAGCTTATCTTTGGGTGTGCTTAGAAAGGACTTCAAAAGTAATATATTTCTTTCTGCTTTTATTTATAATGTTTTGAGCAATTTCAAGACTTCTTTGTAATCACTGAGTTATCAAAAATAATCTTTTGTCATTTTTTCTTTACCAAAGGATCCAGACAGATCATACTTAACTCTTGGTAAATTGAGAAAATGACCTCGTTCCCTTATAGATGTGAAAGTTGAGAGAGAGACGACAACAACAACAACGACGATGACAAAAAAAAAATAGTGGTCTGACTGGAGATTTTCCTGCATGTAAAGTGGAACTGGTTCATCTTAAATCTGCTATTGAACCGAACACTGAACCAACCAAAGACATTATTTATCTGATCTTTGCAGGCAACAAAACTACTGAACTAAGATTTACTTTTGTTTAGACTAGCAAAATAGGTTAAAAAATTACAATTTTCATTGATTCATCTGATTTGAACTTGTATTTTAAAACTAAAGCTATCCAGCTTCATGTTCTAGAGATTTGAATCTTTCCTTTGCAACTTTCCAGTAGATTAGGTTTTCCAGCGTGATTTTATTTTTTCTATAGATACAGTAGTCTACCTAATACTTTTTTTGTAAATTATTGCCTTATTAGGCTTTGTTTTGTTTAAAAAAAAAAAAAAAAAAAAACAGGAAAAAAGATAACAGAAGCTTTTAAAGTATTCCTTTAAAGCATTAGAAAAATCTTTGTTATCAAAAGCAATACACCTTCCAGTTGAAACTGTGGACAGATTCTCTTTAAGATCCAGTTATGCTGATAGAAAAATTACAGTTCTCAGATGCCAATTCAGCAGTTCATGCAAGTGATCCTTAGTTCATTTTAAAGTTAACTGCATTAGTTTAGAGACGTTGTTCTTGGTTTAATAGATTTGCCGTACTATGCCTGCAGGAAAAAGCTTCCCACTAACTGTTCTCAAACTGCTGTGGGAAGTAGCCTCCACCTGGAGGTTAGTCAAGAGCAGACAAAAAATTAGCATCATCTATTAGTTGATGATGCTACTTCAGATTCAGATCTAGAAAATTACAATTTTTGAACACTTGAATTTTTTTCACACTCAAAGGTATTGTCTGAGCATATTTGTGAGAAGTGAGTGGAAGAATATTACAAAGGAGACGAAGAACAAAATTCACTGTAAGAGTGGCATTGCAATAAAGTTAGGACTCACTGAGGCAATGTTCCTTTTTTTTGGTAGGAAATACTTTTATCCATGCTAAGGATTCTTCATGTGTATTTCAGTCACTTGCTGTTCTTCATCCTTTTTTCTAGCTATAAGAAGTAGTTAGGCTACTTCTAAGAATCCTTTATAAAATAGCTACATTCAGTCTTTGGCTAAAAGTTATGTACAGGGAAGGTTGCAAGACATTTAAAGTCAAATGCTTACCACAAAAAAACATGCAAAATGGCAGTACTGGATAGATGAATCTGAATTCTTTATGGCTCAGTGTGCTGTAATAAAACAGATACGGTACTATAGAGAGAAAGTTAAATACATCAGTTCTGTTGATAACATAGGTTTAGAACAAGGAGGACTAGAAGAGCAGCCCTTACATGTACTAAAAAGCTTTTGGCATGTTATCAGTATAGAGTAAAAATGCAAACTGTCACTTTTTAAGAATGTAACAAGAACATTAAAATTAAGGTTACTTGGTCAGTTTAAACCAAGCACTAATAAACGTGCATGGCTACTGTGATACAGCAATTAAGTTGATTCTATGAATACCAGATATGATAACTTAGCTAGTACTTTACCTGTTAGTTTTTTGTAAGAAAAAGGGTGGATGGTGAGCTAAGATTTAAGTACACTTTTGTATCTAACACAGTAACATTCACCCTGTTAATACAACTTTACACCATTTCCCATGTCATTTTTTTTTTTTTTTTCTGGGGGGATTACTGCAAGACTTGTCATGGGAACCAAACAGGTTCTTACCAGACTAAGGGAGTCAAGAAAGGCCTAAAGCCAGTAGAGCTACATCCAGTTTGGGGCTGGACTGAAAGAAGAGACAGTATTTGTGGCCTTGCTACTGTTTTGCTGTATTCTGCTACTACTGTAGTTCAATACTGCTTATTACTTGGTATTTACTAATTTGCTGTATCTTTTCCACCCTGAAAGTGTCTCTCTTGCTTAATTTACAGTTAACTGATGCTTTAGAAACAGCTGACCTTCTCCTCTAGTTCTCAAAATGACACATCCAGTCCTATGATAAACGTTCTTAAGAGCTGTGTGTAAACTTGTGAATGAAATTTTAGAAATCTAAGAACCTCTCACCTTATTGGGGATGTATTAGAGAAGCAAATGATACGGTATTTTCATTAACAGACATCTAGTGAACAATTTGCTAACTAGTTCTGTTGCTCCTTAAACACCTTCTATGTGATTCAGAGTTTTTTTTTTCCATTTTCCACTGAATTTCATGCCAAATTATTTTAGTATTTCAGGATCTAATTGCTTCTAAATGTACGCTAATGATACAAGTAGTAGTATTACATACAATTCTAGAAGCTACTGAATAATTATGTTTTTTCAAATATTTGAATAGTTTTAGGTTTTCTATCATTTAGCCTGAATACCATGCTTTTTCATTCTAGAGAGAACATGAGCTTTGATGAAAAGAACACAACCAGTGAAAGACAATAATTATACTTAGGAGAAATTACCTGTATACTAACACTGTCCAAATCACTGCCATTAGAAAGATGCAGTACCTTTTTGGTGCCAGCATGCAGCCGTGAATAAAGAAAGGCAGATGGGTACCCAAGATAACTGGTAGTCCCTGAGTGAAGTACCAATGCCAAGGATGGGAACCATAAAATGTTCCCAAATTCTGCAGCACGTTGAATTTCAAGAAGTTCAGCTGAACCAGTACCCACTGGGATATTTAGGGGAGGGGGAAAAAAAGGTTAAATAAAACTCCAAATTGAAAACCAACATCTAAATTGAATTATACAGTCATCACTAGCCTTAAGTGATATTTTCATTCATACTTATGTCTTTTCTACTATGCTTTACAGACTTGCTGTTTTTAGCAGTTACACACAGAAGTGTAAGTTTCACAATATACCGATAACTACTGATTTGCTGAGACTTGGTTTAAAGTAAGTCTGTCATTTAAAATAACTAAGAAGTCGGTATTGAAGGATTTATGACTTCAGTTATACTTACAGAAGATAGGCCAGACACAGTCACAGAAATAACTGGATTTAGTCCAAAACATCTGTGTTAAAATGCTAAAAAATAGTCTTTGTTTTATAAATTGAGTTTAAAGCTGCTTACCTCACCAAAAAACACACGGTCAATTATTAAAGAGGTTCCCAATGTGACCAATCTGCAAAAAAGGAAGTTTAGTTGCATTGCTATTGCCTGCATTGCTTATGTATCAGATTGTACTCTTCTCCAAATTGCTGTCAAAACCCCCTGAAGTTACTCCTAAACTCTTTTAGGATTATCCATACTCATGGCCATTTTACAGTGACCAGTTGCTGTCACCCAGTATCCTTGGCACAATCTCAGGTTAAGGTGGAATGCTGTTAGTGTCTTGGCTTTATGAAATCTCTTTATGTGACCTTTCACAGCATATACATTCATTTCAAAGAAGCATGCCCCTTCTTTAAACTTTTGCAGAAGGACTCCGTTTTTTTTCCCGGGTTTTAACATGAAGTCAGCTTTTTTTGAGTCCTGTCTCTGCTGCCGTATGTAGTGGTAAAATCAATCTTAAGATACAGCTGCGAACAGTGATAGGTTAATTTCAGAAGGAACTTACCCAACTGGAATGCAGTTGTGCAGGATAAGGTCTGCTTTTCTCCGTTCTTGCAAAAAATGACTGAAGACCAAAGGTATCCATGGGATAGCAGCGGTGGGACGAATAACAATTGCAACTGCTATCAAAGTTAAATATTTGCAACTAGAATGAGGGAGCAGAAAAAAAGTGAGCTTATCAGAAGGTGCGATCAATTATTTTGCAGACAGTGAGGTTTTCTCAATGTAAACATTGTCATGTCTCTGACCAAAAGTTCTGCATACTGCAGATAACTTTGATTCTCCGAGTGCAGATGCTTTGTTTTGCTTGGAAGGTTGCCAGTTATATAACTACCTTATTAGCAATGGAGTTGCTAACTAGGAGCACATACTTACTTTAAAATAGATAACTTGTAAAGAAATTTGTGACCACAAATTCATCTATGGCTGCACCCACACAATTGTTATCTTTACTCAAGTTACCACAAATTCCAGTCCTCTAAAGCTTAGTTTAAGGCTTTCCATAAAGCAATACTTTGAGTAAGAAACCGGAGAATAGTCGTTTTGTATACCAGCTATATCACTGCTTAAGGAAAAAAAAAGTCTAGAGGAAATTCCACAATTGCTGGTCCTTCCATGATCTAGAACTCCTGCTACATGAGGTGGTTTTGTTTGCTTTAAATTTTAAGATAAAAGTCAGCATTTTAAATGTTATCTGTTGTTATCCCAAGCCAAAGAGTATCAGTACTGTTAGTAGAAAGTTTCTCACCTGCTCCCCATCCTGGAACCTTTTATCGGATAGTAGTAAAGAGCAAAAATGGTAAGAAGAGTTTCCATGGTGTTTGTAAGAGTTCTGGTACAGGAATACCATGTAAACCAGGAACACAGCTGGCAGAAGTACTGAAAGTAATTATGAACAAGAGGATGCACAGGGAGAAATGTTAAAACAAGTTCTGTAGCTCTAAATAAAGGTGATAATTCTTTGAGGCTTGACTTAGCATCATTTTGCCACTGTTCACACTGCAAATGGGTTAATTAACATGCATAAAATTTTTTCAGAGGTTGAGACTCACCACACACTTTGCTGTTTCTGCATTTTCAAGGTGTCTTACTAATAAATAAAGCTTCACATCAGCGAAAGCTGCCAAAACTGCTTGTACCAGTCTAGGGACCCATATCTACGTAAGCAAAGATAAAACTTTACTTGCAACAAGATCTGTTATATCCCACGTTCAAAGAGAGGACTGCTGCATTAGTGATCGACTGCTCAGACATGAAAATAGTAAGTGAATTAGTGAATATTCTCTATAACTTCCCATGATTTAAAAAAAGTATGATTCTTTGTATTTCCTTTGTATGACCAGTATTTCTGCCAGAACAAAGAAAGTCTAAAGTTCAGCTGAAAGTGTTTAGAAATTCAAAGTAAAATTTTCAAAATTCTTTGTCATTAATTTCCAATATAAGTTAAAAGGAGCTGTTGTTACTGAGTTTATTACAAATATATATGACTAAAAACTTTGGAAAACTGAACCACTGAGCAACTATAATCTCATGGCAAAGTATCAGTATGAAACTAAAGGAGATTGGTGGCAGCCAACATTAATCCTCCACAGTCACTGGCAGCAGGACTGTGACTGGAGATCTATGAATGAATTCTGCACCCATGCAAAACCCTAACTTTGGTGAGACTTCCTATTTGAAGTCTGTGCTCCTACATCTCTAATTGCCAGCATCGGGGCTTTGTATTCTACATGGACCATAATAAAAATACACTGAATTTAAATACGCTGCTTTTACATTAGACTTTAGTAGCAGATGCACTTTTTGATAAGCTATACTTACCAGCAGTTGAACATCATCCTTACCCAGCAGCTGTAAACCTTTATAGATGCTTGCAAAGATCAGTGGGTACGAATAGCCCCTTAAGCCATTCGCCCATTCCCACGTCAGGTAGCCATAATTGTTAACATTAAGGACGCATCGTGACCGACTGAAACAGACGGCTCCCGTTGGAGCTGCGTTACGCTCGGACGTGCCCGGCTCGGGGCGTTCATTCACGCTCCGCACCGGGGCAGCGGCGCTCCGTGACCGCCCGAGCCGGCGCCCTGCCGGTGCGCGGGGGCAGGCGGGGAGAGCGCCTGGTTCAAACCCCAAAGGATATCTGAAAACCATGCGGTGCGCCACCTCGAGCGCCTGCCAGTACTCGTCCGGAACGAAGCTGGTGCGCACCAGCACGCAGTTCAGCACCCGCGCGGCCACCGCCAGCGCCGTCAGGGCCGCGGTCCCGCCGGCCGCGCCTGCGGAAGCAGAGCCCGCGAGTGAAGGGCCCTTCCGAGGGCCGCCCGGCTCCGCTCCGCCCC
>VXAA01004701.1:128369-164198 GCA_013399115.1 Anseranas semipalmata | reverse complement strand
GGTGGGGCGGGGAGCGCGGGGCCCGAGGGGGGATTTCCCCCGGCTTCTGCAGCGGGCAGGGGCGGGCTGCGCAGACCGGCGGCCCCGCAGAGCGCGCTTTTAACGCAGCGCGAGTGGAAAGCCAGCTCCCTGCAGCCCGCCCGGGAGCCCCCTGCCCTCACGCACCGCCGGCCGCTTCTCTGCGTTAGGGGCGGCTGTCTGCCTTCTCTGTAACGATCGGGCCTCGCTCGTGGGCTTGCGGGAGAAGTGTGAAGCCCCGGCCTTTCCGCTGCCCGCGCATGTGCTTAGCTTTGCGGCTGGTGCTGCGAGCACGGCAGCGCGAGTAATCCCTCGGGCCTCGCCGGGGGGCGGCTGCAGGACCCGCACGTTTCCCACAGCCGAGGACGTGCATTTCTTTTCATAAACCAGGGAAGTGCACTGCGTGTCTGATTTTTTTTAAAAAAAGGGCTTTTGCGAATGGCAAGGGACTGGTATAACCGTGTTTCATCCGTTTAGTGAGAACTTAAATCTTTATTTGAGCATCAGCACATCTGTTGCGTCTTTCCCAGCACTGCGTTTAACAGTCTGCTTGCCGAAAGGGTTCAGGACGTCTCTTCAGCCTGATTTGCAGTGCTTGGGCGAAGCTAACCCTTTGATGATCTTAGATCTAAAGAAAGCCAAAAGCTATCAGGAAAACTTCTCAGTTTTTCTAGCTCTGTAAGCAACTAGATCATTATTTTAGTATAAGTAGTAGTTTTTATGCTACTGGCAAAGTATAAAAGGCATGCCTAGAACTGTCAGAAACACCCAGCCTTAGTTTTTGTCTCTCCTTAGAGATGCATCAGGTGTGTTTTGAGCTTTCTGATTGTGTGACTGCTTGAATGGTTTATGTAATGCTTAGCACTTACAAGTTTTTCAGCAGAATAATGCGCGCTTGGAGTTAGGAGTTCTACTAGGCATTACTGGAAAGGTGATCTTTCTCTGAAACTCTACAAAACGTTTATTGATTTCCAGGCACAAAATGTATTAGCAGCACTAATCAGTTTCTAAGATCTATTCTGCATGCCTTTTCTTGGAAATTTATTCCTACATAGAGTTGTCTTCTCAGTCCTTGTTTCTTTTCATAGACGTGTAGTACTTTTGTGACTGTTCCAAAGCTATTTTCCAGCCAGAAAAAAACCATATAATACAATATGCATTTCAAACGTTGATATGTAGTTGTAGGAATAGTGTTTGTGATGCTAAATGGATGTCTCAAAAGTGTGTTTGAGAAGATGGAAAAAAGAACAGCACATTCCTGTGTTTCTAGTTCAGGGTTCTAATTTTACAGCTACTTAATTTGTTCCAAAAAGGAGCTCTGGGTGGGGAGCATGTGCTACAATGTACACAGTTGTATTTTTAGAGTTAATAAAATTTCTCATCTGCAACCAGATATCTGAAACCAGACTGTGAGTTTGTTTTCATCACTATCATTAAACATGGTAACATTATTTTATCGCTTGACTACACATTTCCTTTTCTTTCAAAGAGAAGATTGGTGAGATAAAAATTTTTAAGTAGCTTTTGGCGTTTACAGGAGTGAGTGTTATGAGCTGTATTCCTTGTGTGTCTTCTTTGGATTCTCGGTTGCTCTATCACTGCTCGGTATCTGCTGTGCTGGCACAATGGCCATTGATTAGTCTGTCAGTTTTCAGTATAACCCTGGAGCTGCAGATCAACGCTGTTACTAAGAGCAGTCTGTCACGGTCAACAGAGGGCTGGTAAGAATTTAACTTAGAAACAGGCAAAATGGGCACTAGAGATGGAATATAAGGAATGGCAACTCTTTTCTCCCCTGTTACTTAGTGGTTCAGTGAATAATTATAACAAGGTGCATTTAAAATGTATTAAACTTCTGATTTAAGTAGTTAATTATCAAATACTCTCTTTTATATTAAATATTTTTTATTATACTCTGCACATGTGATCTGATCTTGCAGGTACTTAAGTTTGTTCTTATTTCTGTGATTTCAAAGGGCTACTTACATATTTATATCTAAGTATTTGCTGGGCTGGGCATGTCAAGTTCACAAGAACTTGCTTTCATGCCTCTGTCTTGCAGATGCCACCTATGCTGGAGATACAATTATGTTTACAGAACTGACTTCAAACATGGCTGAAAAGTTGTTTAAGTACAGCATGGCTTCAGAAATAGTTATTTAAAAAGCAACTTGTTTTTAGAGCAGAAACTTTTTTTTTTCTATTTATACAAATATATTCTCAACTGGTCATCTTCTGGGAATAGCATCTGGTTATGAGATTTCTTTTCCTGACTTTTTTATTTTTTTATTTTTATTTTTTATTTTTTTTGTCTTTCTAGTCTGAAAGCTGCATCCTTGTCAGCAGGCAGGACTAACTTGTACAACATTAAATCTGCCGTGATCAGACCCTTTTTATCTCTTATCTCCATTGTAGGTAAAGCAAATGAGTAGTCTTAGTCCTTTATTTCTTTACTGGAATATCCTTATATTGTTTTCTTTTCATAAATAATACAACAATTTACTTTTATTGTAGTAAGTAGTCTCAACTTTGTAATTTATTTTCTGATATAATAAGCTTTGAAGATTAAATTCTGCCTTATAGCTTAAAATATGACATATAACCAGCATAATTTTTCATGTGATGTTGCTGTGTCTTCAAGGAGTTGAAAACAGTCTGATATATGTATGAGAGTTTTGCATGGTACCAGATGTTGGAATCCTTTTCATGTACTGGGCAGCACTTTGGAGCTGACCTGACAAGTTCTACAGTATTTTGAACTACTAAAGAAAAAAAAAGTATCATTGCTTTTATGACTCTGAAGACAATATAAAAATGTAAACCAGTGTAGTGCTATTTTCCTGCATTTGTGAACCCATTTCCCATAGCTGTTCCATTTCTCTATGGCCAAAATTCTCACTGAAGAGAAATGGGGGAGCCTAAACCACAGCAGATAAAGGCACTTCTGGAAGACAGTGTGAAGACTGGTAGTGAGGTAGGGAAGGGGCAGGAAACAGCAATGAAGATATGAGCTTAGTAGGAGGAGTACAGCTGGTCTAGAAATTTGTGGTTTGCTGTGGAAACAGGAGTTGGTAGGTACGTGAACAGACTTTTTAAATTAGAGGATGAATTTGTGGGCACTTGCAAGTAGTATTTTGAAACTCACTCTACGCTTCTGCAACATTTCTTTATGTAAAACAGGTACGTGAATGAAAGGACTGTAAGAAGTATGTGTAGCTGAATTTTTTTCTGCCCAAATAAAATACTGGATGGGTAAGGATAACTGCTGTACAAATCAAGTAGCTGATTCTAGGTTAACTTTGGAGTCTGTGACAAACAAGGAGTTTTGCAGCTGGCCACCTTACTGCTTGTGCATACATCTGTCAGTCAAAGAGGTGATCTGTAGAATTAAATAGCAAAATAGTTAAGTATTACTCAATATTCTTTTTTTTTTTTTTTTTGTTTCAGGTGAGACAAACTCTGTGGGTAGAGGTAACACTTCTACTATTCTACTAAACCAACTTATTAATGGAAAGGGTAGGCAAGATTTCAGGTGCATAAGCCCCTTTCAGGTTTGAATTAGAAACAGCAGAATTCAAAATAAGTTGAAAACAATCAATATACCATTTTTACAGTACTTCTGTTAAGCGTATTAACTTGCAGGGCAGCATCTGTCATTAGCAGGTGATGAAGGTTCTCTTGCAGAAGTACTGCTGTTTTAAAGGTATCTTCCCATTTCTAATTAGACACTTCAAAGCGGCTATGCTGTCATGGTAGCTGCTATATAACCATGAAAGTGAACAGCATGTGCTCTCCAAAGTCCACCAGGTTTCACACTCTCATTTTTTTCATAACTGTTGGATATTTCATTTGGTTCTCTTAGCTGCTCAGTCAAAGGGCTATTAGGAAATGGTGGCTTTATGTACTGAAAAGAAAGAAAACAATTCTTTCCAATAACATCTTTGGGGAAGGGGAATATTTGGAATAGACTGAAGGCTGCTGTCAGTAATAAGGACTAATAAAACATGTATGCCTAGCAGGAGGAAAAGAAAAGTTGAATCATTTTATGATTTAAAAAAAAAAGTTTTCTGTTTTTCTTTTGTGTGTCTGCCAGTCTAGCATATAATGTTTCATATTAGTAGTTGCTGAGGGAAATTACATTCCTCCTTTAAATCCCCGATGGTAATTGCATGGCTAACTTGTAATGTGCTGCATTTTGAAAACTTCAGGGCAAAACTAGCAGTTGTGGGAGTTGCTTGTGCTGTGAAACTGTTTTATGGAAGGTTTGCATGAGAGCTGAATTGCTGTTATGTTTACTGCCAATGGATGGTGCTTTCCAAGTCTAATTTAATGTCTAGTTAACATCCAAAATATGGATTATAGGAAAAATTAGGATATATATATATTTTTTTTAATTTCAAATTTTACTGTTAATCATAATTCCCCTCACTGCTTTGTTTGGTTCCAACCCAAAATTTATGCATGACCGAGTGTGGCTCCAAGTGCAGGTATCGGTTTAGGTTCTAGCCCTGCTGGTATTATCCATTTGCAAGACAGTATTTCTCGTCCAGCACTTTAAGATCCTAACAGCACATGCTCCGCTGACTTTCTCCTCTAACAATAATTCAACTTGACGGGCCTTTTCTGCTGCGGCATGAACTGTCGGACAATACTTAATTTTTCCATATTCTTTATTGTATCAGAACGGTGTCAGTATAGACAGGAGAATAACTGTACAGAGACAGTGTCATCCAGATTTGAAGACAGTACCGTCCAAATCTTTTTGTATTTCTTTTGAATTTGATAGCAACGCTTTTATAATTTTAGCTTGGATAAATGTAGCCCTAAGTTGGACTTGCTAAAGTATGTTTATTATTATTACTTATTTAGCTATGAAGTAGAAGACGTGACTATATATCTTTATTTGATAATTTTCTAGAATTGTCAGTTTGGATATAGCACGCAGTGCGCAGGATGGGGCCTGAGATCCTGCTATTTGTCAGTAGGAGCTGAACAGCAGGCTTTGGAAGACCTATGGAAAGAGCTTGCTGCAAAAGTAGAACCAGTCATTCTGGTAGATTTTAAAAGAAAAAAAAAAAAGCTTGAACCGCTAATACAGAGAAACTCAACCAGTTTTTATTCTATTAGCTTTTTTATTTTTACTAATAGATGTGCTTAAATTGAATTTGCTTTTAAATAGAAAATGTCTTTAAATCCAAATTGAAAGGAAATGTGTGGTAAAATTGAATGATTCTCAAAGTCCAAATGTTGGTATGTGGCAGCATGTGCTGCAGCTAGTCTGGGGCAATGCATGTGCAACTTGGCCAGCTAGCGGGTGTCCCTTAGAACCTAAAAATTGTAACTGCCACCTCCTCAGTCGAGGCATGCATCGGACTCTTTCCTTTATCCAGCTGCCAATTTTTCACAAAGTGTGTAGGAACTTCATATCTTTGTGGCTTCTTGTACTCTGTGAAGGAGTGCTGAAACTGATCAACAGGTTCAAATGCCTGGGAGGGGAGCGGAAATGACAGAAATTCAGTTTCTCTGTCTCTCTGTCTAATAAGCTTTATTTCCTTAGGTAAACCAGGCTAAGAGGCATGTCCTCATTTCAGCTTTGTTTTTTTTGCATTGCAAATTTGGAACTTTGCTTCAAGAAGTCCTTATTGCACTTGCAATTTCCAGTGTGATGTGTTGAACCTTAGGGAATTTGTCTTCAGCCTAGCATCCCGAGTCATCTTGAGGAATGGGAGCAGTAACGTTTTTTCTTAATGGAAGTCGCAGAAGGAGTGGAGTAGGGCCAGTAGAACTGAAAGACCCACTTTGGTAATCTAGTCCAGAATCACTACCTGTACAAACCCACCAATTCCTCTAGCACACTCTGGATTAACCAGTCAGGTCAGTCATACTTAACTTAGGGAGTCACTGAATAAAGGTGGAAACGAAGGAGCTCTAATGTTAATGATGTTCACGGTTTAAGAAATGATAGAGAAGAATAGCATTACAGGTGTCTAGTGAGGTTCCATATGCTTTATTGCATGGAAGGTCAAATGACAATACAGGACAAAAGGAATACTTTTATGTAGCTCAGAGGAGGCATGCTTCTATATTAAACAAAGTCCACTGTTGCTCTGTATTTGTTTTTACCTGTGATTCTGGAAAGAATGCTAAAATGAGTTTAACAAATGCTTCCTGGCTGGTTATGTTCTGTGGATGTTGTATTGATAGGAGAAAAGGTGGTAGGTGTTGAGTTGGGTCTACCTAACAAGTTCTATCTAGACAGAATGATTGAGTGGGCTCCAAACCGAGTATATCACTTAGACAGACTTGACGTTTTTGCCCAGATCAGGCTGTCTGTGGATGGAACTATTCCCAGGTAGCTAACTAATTTGCCTTGTTTAGCATTCATTATGCTACAGGTGAGTAAGCTTTGCAGTTATGGTAGGAGAAACACAGTTCAGCAGGCAAGTATTGGCTAAGCCATTCAACTTTTCTTCTTGAGAGCAACTTTAAAGTGGAAAAGACCCTGTTGTTGTCTTATGGGGAGAATGAAGACCACTTGTCTTGTTAAATAGACTTACGAAAGATGTGAACAGGGTGTTGTGCTGGAAAGAAAACCCAGCTCTGTCCAAATCAGGACTCTACTGAGATCCATAAAAGCAGCGTCGTCTTCTTGGCGATGATGTAGTGCATCAGGCAGTGCAAAGAACAAATGCATATCAATTAAATGTAAGCATGGGTGAAACCATCAAAGCAACTTTCAAAACTGTAGTAATATTATAGGATTGTAAAACATTGAAAATCCTTTCTAAGCAAGCTGTAGTGCACGTTCCTTTACACTGGTATGACAGCTTCCTGTAAAGCTACTACATTTTTTAATTAAAGAATACACTTAGTCATCAGCCCTTCTGATATGTAGATAAAGATCATTGATCTCAAATGAGATTTGTAGCTCTTCAGGCTGAAGATAGAGACATCAGATTATTATAGTGCGGTTACAGATGCATACCAAAATGCAGGGACACTTCTGTCTTCATAAATTACTGTTCTAGGTGCTCTCCTCATGAAATAAGTCGTACTCTTCATAAGTATTTACGACGTGAGGAACCAACATAAATCTCACTTACAGAAGAGCTGTAGCGTGTGAAATATTTCAGCTATCTTTAGGTTAAATATTCCTCTTTTAAGGACAGATGATGTAATTTGAACAGTGTAAATGTTGCCAAAAATAATCGTTTCTTGCATGCAAAAGGATCAGGTTTGTTCAGTCCAAACAAATAATAATATTCTTACAAATAACTGTTACATTTTATTGCTGTTTTAAATTCAGAACTTTGTTTGCCCTTTCTTGGTGTCTTAACACCTTGTACATAGATGCTGTGTTATTTCTAATATTTTAGAACTTTATTAGAGAGTAGGAACCTGATTCAGGAATTAAAAAAATAATTTTACCTTTCCCTCTGCATTCAGACCTAGAGCAAGCACCTACGCTCTTGGCTTTGCCTAAGGATAAACTGTGACTACAATGACATTAATAGAAAGTCATGTGGAGACACTAAACTTGTAGTTCGACAGAAATGACAAATTGATTAGATCTGCTTGTTTGGGATAATTTTACTAGTCTCTTCTGAGATATTAATCTGTTCTTCAAATATAAGCAGACTTGCTTTCTGGAAGCAAACTTTTGGTGTTTTTCCTCTGAAAAAGGTGGCAGAGCCTGATCTGAAGTTCTCCAAAGTGCTGATGTTTGAGTGCCCAGTTGCTGGGTAGGATTCCTGTCTTTGGGCAGTAAGTTGTTCCATGAAAACAAAATCGATGCTTATATCTATTATTTTAGTGTAACATTTGTTTTATTCTTGAAGAGACTCTGGTAACTCTTGGAACTTAGTCACCTGGGGACACTTTTGGAGGAGACTCCTGTTTAAAAAGCTACTGACATTAAACATATTGATACTTCATCTCTTGCAGTGCTGAAAGAAAGCTCAGTCACAATCACTGGTAACTGCCTAGATTGGCTTGCATTTGAAACAAAAGAACATAAGTGTTTTCCTTCAAATCATAGTATTACAGAATATTTAGCAGATGTGCCTTTTGGGTAGCAGAAGGGCCTGCCTGACCTACTTTCATTTTAATTGCTGAAGGGGTATTTCATGATTTGATGCTGGCAAAGTTCAGCTGTTACGTTTCTGGTGTGAGAACTGATCTTCAGAGTAGGGGTTTCCTTTTCTTTCTTGGCAGGTTCTTGGTGTGAGGAGAGTAGTAGCTGTTCAATGTAAAGGATTTAGTCCTCTCCTTTCAGGTCTGTTTATTTCTGGCATGGGATTTCGGCGTGTTGCTGCATTTACGGACTGTTGCGGCAGTAAGTGGCAAGCTGATTCACATGCCAGCCAGTCGGTTTTCCATTGCAGCTCATCCTGTCAGCTCTTCTAATTTTTTCTAGAGTGTCTTTTCATGAGAAGCTGCCTTCTTCCAAGGAAAACAAATGTAATTTTGTTTTACAGTTGTAGGAATCTGCCTGTACTAATTAATATGTTAATAATTTTTCCCATTTACTTTTTGCCCCCCCTCTTCTTTTTGGTTTTTGTAGGATATTTCTCTCACTGTGAAATAACTGCTGTTAGCATCTGATCTGGCTCTTCTTGAAGTCTGCCAGCATATATGCCAATCAGTTCATAAGCAGTGTGTCCCAGTGGCTGTTTTCCCTCCTGTTGGATTTTTTTAGGTTTCCTCTTTAATTGCCAGTAGAGGTTTTGTGGCACAGATAAGATTTGTAGATGCTAATGAATAATGTTACCCTGGGCTGCCTGCTGGTTGTTTTTCATTCCACAGTCTGGCAGATCTGTTCATGAGCATCTGCTGTATGCACGTGTGAAGACTACGCTATGGCTGTTGGTAAAGGCGTGCTGTGTTTTTCGTCTGTGTTGGAAAAAGCCATTAACTGGTCAGAGTGCTGAAGAGTTGACCCCAACAGAACTGGGTAATTGGAGCCCGGGGAGACTGGGGGCAGCTGACACTGCTGTTAGGCAAGTTCAAAGCTTTTGGCTTTGAAAGCAGAGAAGAATTGTCTGTCACATCATCTGAGGTGGCCTGTTGCTAGATCCTTTTTTCCCTGTTTCTGTCTCCTGTGGCAGATGTCCAAATTCTTGTGGGAACCATGGTCAGACAGGTAAGAATCTAGCATTTTCTTCTTGGGGAAATACCTGCTATGGGACAGCTTGGACACTTGCAACTTCTCTCGAGAGCATAGAATACATGAAGGCAAATTTTCTGATGCTTGCGATGAAGAATGCTCCATGCTGTCCAAATGTGTTTGACTCCTTAAACTTCCTCCTGAGTTCCTCGACCTGTATAGCATAGATCAGTTTTACAAGAAGGCCATACATTCCAAGCATTTGGATCATCTTTTTTTATACAACCTGTTCATAAAAGTTGTTCAAAAAAAAATGCAGGAAGATTTAATAACCAAATAACTGGCCATTCCTCTGTAGAGTTCTAGCTTCAAAACTGCAGTTCATAGTTGCAGGACTTTCCTGATGCAATTTTGATCCCTTACACATAGTTACGAAATGTCCAGTCTCTTACAAACCCCTGAGCCTCGGATGACAGCGAGAGGAAGGCTCACCTTGGGCTGGCTGCAGTGGTTCCTGTTCCAGCTGCCGCCGCACCATTTGCACGCGCTTCCTGCCACCGCAGATGGGGAGGCTCAGCTGTTGTGCAGCATTTGCTGACGCTCTGCAAATGTGTTTGTTTAAAAGCAGAGACTTGAAGTGACCTAACTTTGATGTCCTAGTTTGTAAATTGGCATCCGCTGTCTTGGTACTAACTCTGCAGTTTGAAAACAATGTGACTTCACTTAGAGAAAATAATTTTTATTTCAACTGTGTCTTCCTAGCAAAGTCTTACTGTTTTGAAAAAAACCCTTTTCTGGAGGGGGAGAGTGGGAATTGGTGGGTATTCTTCATACCAGGTTGATAAGAAGAAAGTTAAGCAGCTTCGTTTTGTTCTGAAATCAAAAGCTGAAATCTGGAAATTATTTACGAATTACTTTCCCCTTAAAGATGACAGAAATGTTTCTGTGTGGAACAGCTTGAACTCCTTTTGCATTGCCGGCTGAGACTTCCAGACGGGCAGTTTGTGTTCAGCATGTGTAGCCACTCCCTGGGCTGTTTGCAACACGGCAGAGATGTTGCTTGGTCGCTTTGTCAACACTTCTTATCCTGTTCCTCCTTCTGCCCTCCGGAGCAGTTACCAGCCATTCTCAGGCACTTGTGGTCTAAGTATTTCTTCACTATAAGCAAATGTGCTGGTATTGATCAGGGAAGCAGTTAAAGATAAAAATGTTCACTTTGCCAAAAAGTGAGTGCCAACTTTTTTTATTGCATGTGGGAGCAAAAAAAGGACTTCTATCGTCTCCTTAAGCTGAGATGAAATATTGAGGATTGGAATGAGCCAAGAATGGTTAGACTTCTAAAGATTATAACCCAAAACAAAATGTCAAAGAAACGGATTTTAGTTAAATCTGGAAGAATGCTAAGGCAGGGCATGAGAAAGTGTTCCACTGCAGGGAATTGTTTGCCATCTCACTATGGCAGAACTTGCATCTTCCCTGAGCAAAGGGCAATAAGCATTGCCTTGATTCGCAGGAAAAGAGGTGAGATAGTTGAGCACTAAAGCAAGTGAATTAGGAAGCTTTTGGAGTTGTCTTTGTTACTGGTGCATTAAGGATACGTTAAATTTTGCAGCCAGCTATCTGCAGCACTTCTTAAGTGACGAGACTGGAGAGTAGTCTTACAAACCTTCTTAATTTCCTTTCTTACTTCTCTGCTCTTGAAACACTGTGAGGAAACAAACTGAGACAAGAAAGTGTTGTGCAAGGTAACCCATTGTCTGTAAAAGCTCAGATCTGTTAAATCTTACACATCACTCACTTGGTCCGCATCTTTCAGTCCTTCGCTGTTAGCATCTGTAGTGTCAGCAGCATTTGTGAGAGGGGACGAGGCCTCGTGCTGGTGGCAGCCAGCCATGTAGTTCCTCTCCCAGCACAGGGACCACTGGCCAGCGAGTGCCTTGGGGCCCACGCCGATGCCGTAGCGTGGCTGGGCATGTGGATCGTGCCTGTTGGGACCCGTGTTAACGGGCCCTGATGAATGGGCTCATTGTTGAGGAAGAGGTGGTTTACTTGTTAAATCAATAATTTTATTTCTTTGAAGTTATTTAAGTGTGTAAAATGTCCGCACGCCTCGGAGGATCGAGGGGGACTTGCAGGTTTAGCTGCCACGGTTCAGAAGGTTTCTGGCACCAGCTTACCTCTGGCCTTGTGTTGGAGCATAGAGCCCTCAGGAGCGAGCCAGCAGCGCGGCTGGACGTGGGACCCCGCTGAGCCGTGGCACTGCCGTGCTGCTGCGGCCCAGCGCCTGCTCCTGCTCCGTGCTCTCACTTGGTGTCACTTTTTCTGTCATCTCTGGAGGCATAAAACCAGGCTCAAGACCGAAATTCTGCATGAGGTTTTACGTGCTTTTAGTGCTCACTGTGTTTTATTATAGTAGCTTACTGTGTTTGCTGTATTTTATCTGTATTTTTAATGGAACATACTGCAACTTCCATTTCCCTATGATCAGAAGGGGGAGGGCCCGTAGCTTAAGGAAAGGTTCAGGGTTTGTTACCTGATTTAGGGAAATCGCGTTAATTATGTTGCTCAGTTTTAAAAGGAGGAAAAGAGATCACTTGATCAGTCAGCAAGACCACATGACAAGCAGCTGAATGTAATTAGGTGGGCAGGGTGGTTGTGTGGGGCGGCAGCTTTGTGTGCCAGCGCAAATTTGAGTTGTTATTCTAAGCTACGCTATTTTGGTTTTATTTTCTTTCTCCGCTGATACCGGTTGCAGATGAAAAACGGCTCTTTTTGCATGACTATGGTGTTCAAGAGATCTGGACTGTGTCAGGAAACTCTGCGCTGAGGTACCTGTGGAAAACTACAGATCCCTTTGCAGTTCTTAAGCTTAGGTATGTAAATGTTTTCTTTTCCATTTATTTTCATAAGATTTATTACGTTATTTTCTTTGGGCTGACAGTTTTCCTATACCAAGTGTTACTGTGTTAAGAGCTTTGAAGCAATGTCACTGTGTTTTTAACAAACAGCCATAAATGTGTTGATTTGAGAGACCTACTTCAGCATTGATGAATCCTGGTGTTCTAGAGGGAGAAGTAAACCTAAAATTGTGAAGTATACTGATTTATGTAAAACATAGGCATTGGGTTTACATGCCGAAACTGCAGCTCTTTAGTACATCTTTTGTCATTGCTTTTTGCCAGCTGTTTTTGGCAATTGGCAAGAGTTTGGGGCACTGGTTGTTCTCACTGAGGTTAACTGGAAGGGTTGGGGGAGTGCTGGTAGTAAAATAGTAGCAGAGGACTTGCACAGAGTACAGAAAGAAGAGGACATTCCCGCTGGGATGGTGTCAAAGGTTAAAAACAAAAAAGCAAATTTAATGGTGTTTTAATTTTCTTGGATTCGGTCTTAGACAAATGACATACAGTGAGAAGCTGCCTGTCGTTCATAACTGTATTAGTCTAGGTTAGCTGAGTTGGATTTCATCTCTTAGCAGGAACGTGGGGGAAAGAAATCAGTCTGAGTTATAAGCTTACCCAGGTTTGTCTTTCAATAAGATTGAAAGAAATGACTGCAGTGATCAGTGTCAGGATTCAGAAACCTGAATCCAGTATGATGCCCTTTTTGGTCCCAGGTTGTCAGCCTGCATTTCCTACTGCGTTCTGTCAAACTCCCTCTATAGTTACAGGGCAGAATTAGACCTTCGGTAGTGAAGTATATGTGAAGATAACATCTCATGATACAAAACAACGTAACTCAGTATTTGTAAATGTTGTACTGCTTCAACTCCACCTCCCCTCTCCCATATTTATTCCTGTATTTCCATTAACATATAAAGATAAATTATACTTAATAAAATGGTCCTTTTGTGTGGTGTTTTTTTAACTGGGTTGCGCACCACTGTGGTTGTTCTCATGTATAATAAATGTATTGATCGATGATAAAAGGAATAAGAATAGTATGTTGCACAGACTTTTTACTTAATGAAATAAATTGGATGGCAATGAACTATTAGTGCTCATCTAGTTCACACTCTTTGTTCAATCATACAGTAAATGCTTTCAGTCTTAATTACATTCAAGGCAATATGGGGGTGGGATATTATTACTGTGTTTTGTATCTCCTCTGGAATAAACTCAAAATTTTGTGCCCATGAGATTTGCTCATTCCTTGCCACCCCAAGCATGTGTTTGTAATCGGGCATCCTTTTTAGCTTAGGTGTTTGTCAGCATTTTTCTAACTGTGGAGCAAAATTCCAGTTTTTGCAGACTGTGAATAATCAAGGAGGATTTGTTCAGAGGACAGAAAACAGTAGTTTCTTCCCCGTCTGTGGGAAGGTCACAAGACATTCCCAAGATTATAATTGATGTCTAGCACAGAGTATCTTAAGATGATTTTTCTAGTCTTAATCATCAGCCCTTGAGTTGCATTTATGGGAGAAAAGTGACAAATTCGTCAATGGAGCTACACAAATTGGTTTTCTTGGTCTTGTAGACATCTGCAGTGTATGAAAACGCTTATATAAAATAACTGGGAGCAAGGATTTTTTGTAAACATTGATGCTGACTTACTGTTATTTTTTCTCCTGTGCTGAGCTGGAGGAGTTGGTTGTCATAGTTGCTTGTTTGTGTTTATGGTTAAATAATGCTCTTCAATCATTGTTATAACTGAATAACTGAAGTGATGAGTAAGGACAAACTGTGGCATTAGACTTGTAATTCTTTTTGCTTTCCTTGCAGGGCTCACGTATATCTCCATGACAAGAATTAGTGTGAGAAATCATGGTTCACTGTTTGCTGTTTATCTGAGCAGTCTTTGATGTATATTAAGACTTAACTATAATTCACCCTGTAATATGGGATTCTGGTCAGGGGAGCAAGATAAATAGTGTTGGCAACTCGGGCTGAAAAACAACCGGCTTTTTGAATGGAAGCTTTGTGTTCTGCAGTTCAGCCCACTTAATCGGTACTTCTTTTGAATTATCCCTTCCCTGAGGCTCTAGAAAAGAAGCCGTGCTAGGATACGAGTTGAAGCAAACATTTTGCCAAAGCACTGTCTGAATATTTTGGCAGACGTCAGAGCCTCGATAGAAAGCTTGGACAGTGTTAGTATGTGCTGCGGTTCTGGAGCTGTTCAAGGGGAAGATTTGATGACTTGTTGAAAGAGTAAGCTTATTTTTCAATTCTTGCCAAAAAATAACCTGTAGTTCTAGCTTTTCTTTGTTAGAAGATTTTGAGGGATCCCTTTGAGCCACAAGCATGCTCCAAAACGACTGTGTCCTGCTGTCACAGATCAAGATTTCTCCTTTGCTGTCTCATGTTAGTAACTTCCTGAAGAGAACAGGTAGTGCCTGTTGAATGCTGCCTGGATTTATTTGAGGCAGATGTGGTGTTTTATTATGTAAAGGACGAGTTAAATTATGCCTGGAATATTCTCAGCAAGTTACTTCTAACCTTCTCATAGCATTTATGAAACATGGAAGCATCACATGTGCTTATTATTTCCAGACATGTTTACTAAAAAATCCTGTACAGTACTGGGCTGAAAATCTCTCTCTGAGACTGTAGCTATTACAGGCTCTGAAATCAAAGGCTCAGGCCTTTTTTAGACCTGCTAAGAGAAGAATATTGATCCCCCTCTCCATTTCTTTGAAGTGTCGTGCTGCCAGCCTGCAATGCCCTGGCTGTCTCCACGTTGCAGTGGTTGCCATCATGGTCTGGGGTAGGCCCAGTGAGCTCGGTGCCTGCAAGAATACCTCTGTCAAGATTTTGTGATTTTTAAAATTTTGGAAGAGCCTCAGTTTTGTCAATCTAGATATTTCCTTCCATCCCTGTCTGCATGCACCAGTTCTTTGTTTAGCTTCTCTGGCTGTCCCTTGTTTTCAAGTCTGATCACATTGGATCGTAGATTAAAGGATAGAACGAATAAGCCTTTCTGGTTAGTAGACAAGGTGTTTCTCAACTGACAATTTCCCTTATTTTTTCACAGGTAACTGAAAGCTTATTTTTGCCTTTTTTTTTTTTTTTTTTGCTAGATCCATTTAAGAAACCCTTTTGATTCCATATTTCCAAAAATAACTTCTTAGTATTCCTAACGCCATGCCCAATATTCATACATAGTACAGATTTTCCAGCTCATAGAAATGGGTAGTGGTTAGTTGCTCAGTGAATATCTTTGATAACCGTTAAGTGTTCTGAGGAGCAGGTTGTCAGCATGAGACAGGATGTTTTCACTGGTGGCAGAAAGTGTGATTTGACACATCAGTCTTGCTCCAGAAGGTTACGATGCCTTGTGGTTAGCTGTTTTCGTTTGTCAGGTGTGGACAGGCTGAATTCTGGACTTAAAAATCTTTGGATATTTCTGTGTCATCTAAGTAGTGGGAAAATTTTTAACCTCCTGAGGAATAAATAGCCAGAAAAGAATGTAGGAAATGCCATATACTGTGTTTCCCTGTTATTTATTGTTGAACTAAATCAAGTAATTTGCACCAAAAATAAGGAAAGATCACAACATTATAGAAAAGCAGTACTGCTAAAGAAATGTAGCAGCTGAGGAAAAAAAATATTTGTTGCATCTTCCAATCAAAAACATGAGTTAGCAAGGAAGAGAGTTAATCTTATAAGAAAAACAAGAGAGGGCAGGTATTTCTCAATTCAAAGGATGAGAAATTCTGCACTGAAATTCTTTCCCACCCCACCCCTTTTGTATGCTTGCCTACATTTTGTCGGGCGAATGGTGCAGTTTTATAGTCAAATTTCTGTCATATTTAAGTGAGTTTTTCCTTTATCTAACAGCGACTACTGGGTATCTTAAGGTTATCTGTTGCCTGACCTTCTCCATACACTCTTAATTGACCTGATCATGATCAATTATCTTTGTCAGATTGTTTCCCTCTAACGCAGCACGTATCTTGTGTTCTTTATGAGCTTGGCAGTTTGACCTTTTGGAGAAACATTGTCTGTATTCCAGGTTTCTGTCCTCCAAAACAAGGTGGAAGACAGCTGAGAACTTTCCTGCCCTGGAGGAAAAAAGTAAAATATANTTGAAATTTTCCCTGAACACAATTACATATCTTTGACCCTTGTTTCTTTTCTCTGCACCTTTTCCATTTGTAGCTATATATATATATATTTTTTTTTTAAAAGAAGCTGCAAATATTTTCCTCTGGCTGTTGATGGAGTATGTGCTCTAATGGACTTAAACAAAGAACCTGGCCTGACTAATGTTTATTGCAGCCTACTGAATCATCCGTGTTTGCTGAGCATAAAATCTAATACTTTGTTTAGCACGAGTACATGCGCATCTTCTTCCGAGATGTTACTTCATTCATATTCTAACTGTGCACATTAAATTGCTTTCTTTTTCAGTTTTTAGATATTTACCTCTTCTTGTCTCTTTCCCTCTGCTTTTTGCTTTGTCTGCTTATTCTAGCTATCTGCAGAAGATTTTTGTTCTCTCCGGTAAAATCCAACCATTCCTTAAAGAAATGCCCAATTTCTATAATTCTGTTTGATTCTTATAATCTTCTCCTTTCTCTTTCAGTGTCTATTTCTGTGGGCAGGAATAGGAGTATACTCTTTTTCCTTACCTTTCTGGAGTTGCAATTGATGTTCAATGGGTGGGTGGGTAAAGTTGCTCTTTCTCTGAATCTGAGCAGCTTTGTGGGTGAAATTCTGGTGGCTCCTGTGTTGCTGGCTCATGCACAGCCTGACCTGCCCTTGGAGAGGGACCTCAGCAGCATGAGACTTGCTCAGGGTTTTGGGCTGATGTGCTGTAGAGAGGATTAGAGAAATTAATGTGTACTGAAAACCTTGCTCAGTCTGCTTGAAGGTCAGACACAGTATCTTTCTTAGAGACTTGGCCACAGTAAAATTGGAAACCTTCGACCAAGAATTTTTGTTCCATGTTTTACTTCAGTTTTACTTCTTAAAGCCTTCTGTCCTTACTGCTCTACCAGTGTGCCTGTATTAGCTGCATTTCTGGTCATGTTGCTGTGGGAGACTGTATACTTTTCCTACCTGTTAGCCAGACCTTCAAATTGAAAGAGTTGGAAATTATGTGTAAATGTATGTGTGACTGTCATTCATAATGCCCTGATACTCTCAAGAGCAGATACAGTGCAGTGATGTGTTGCAGATATTAAGGTAAGGCTATGGATAAGCCATGAGCTGGGTCCCAAAGCAGACTGAATTGTCACATCAAGGAAGGATGCAGGGCATCACTTCACATTTCCTGTTCATAAGTTAGTGAAAAAGTCTGGCACCTTACCTTGTAAGGCATTATGGCAATGTATTTATTAGAGGAACAGTTGAATGGTTGAGAAAGAGTAAGTAGTATGGAACTGTTTTAAAAAAAGAAAAAAATCTTTGCTTTATTTTTTACTCCGGAGTTTCCTCGCATGATACAGACCTTTGTTTCACTGCTAGAACTTGAAAGCAACTGCTGATGAGAGTTCAAAGAGGTAACTTGGGAGGCAAAAACTCTTGTTCCCAGAAGGGACACAGCTCCTTTCAGAGTTTAACTGTTTTCATCAGATACCATTGCAAATCCTTATTTTTCTACAGTCTTTTCTTACCATGAAAATGTGTAAAACTGATGAAGAAATAGAGATGGTGTTGTGCTTTTGACAGAGAAGATCCTTCAGTACAGGTGATGGTGATAGTCTCATCACCTGCAACATCCCTGTTTTTATTTCCCCCCTTTTTTTTTCCAGTTACACGTTGTCTTTCATTCCTGTATGTAACTGAGCCATTCTTTGAAATTCAACCCCATTTGCTTTGGTTTGGTCATGCTGAAATGCAGATGTAGTTGCGAAACCAACTGTTGTTTCCTTTCCTGGCTTCTCCATTCACAGTTTCCACTGGCTTTCTGGAAACAAAATCCAGAATCTGCTGTTTCCCTGCCCAGCCTGTTGTGCAAGGTTCTCACTATGTCTGCAGACCTGTTCCTTAACTTACCCCTTTTGTGCTCCCTTGCTGATTAGGATCATGGTTGTATGCTTGGTACCTCCCATGATAAGTCATTCTCAGAGCACTTTGCATGCCTGTTGATTCTTCTTGCTCTGCAAAATTCTGCAGCTCTAGCTATGCTGGCAGCTGGCAAAGTGTCCTAGAGCATCTTCAGCAGAGACAGACGTGACATCAACATTTTGAAACTAAAGTCTTGCAGCCCATTTTTCTGCACATATTTACAGACTCCTATATACATCCTAGGCATCCTTAAAATGACTTAGATCTTTCCAAGAAAGAGGCAATCCTTAGACATTGAGCCTCCAATTCCTTATAATTCTTCTATAGTTTATACTAAAAAGGGCACAAAGGGAAATGTCAAGTTAAGCAATTGAGAGTAACCAAGAGATAAGTGCTCAGAGTGACTGAATCTCTTCTTCTCACTTAAGAGAGGAAGGGGTAACTTCCTTCCTGTTATTTATGTTGCAGAAAAGTCCCAGAAAGTGTCACTTTGGCCAAAGTTAAAGGAAGCCAGGTGATGTATTTTCCTAAGGAAAAAAAAGTGAAGTTCAGAATATCTCAGTAGTGTGAAGTGCATATTTATTAACTCTCTTCCCCCAGCATAGCAGTTGAGTGTATAAAAATTGTTGTCATGATTTATGTTCCATTTGTGCATATTTGAGAAAAGGTACTTCTTACAAAGTGGTGAGTAGGAACATTGTCCAACTGCCTGTCCCTTTTTTATGACAGAGCTGGAGTGTCTGACGGTGACCATTTTTGAAAGCACTAAGGTGCCACTGAAGCCTTAGAGCAGGGTGCAGCGATTGCCACGCTTCGCCTGTGCTAGGCAGGGCTCTGGTTATTTGCTGTAGAGTGACGGGAGTGCTGGTATGGCAGCAGTAGTGAGTGTCTTCCTTTGAGGTCCGGATCCCTTTCTCAGTGCTTTTGCTATAACGGATCAGGTGACATATAGAGCAGCTGCTGAAGTTAGTTTATGTCTCTGTAGTGTGCAGGTGAGAAGCTTTTTTTTTTTTTTTTTTCAACTACGAATTTACTTGTTCTTGCAGAAACCTGTACAACTGCATTATTGCCCTCTGCTTGTATTTACACAGTGTTAGTTGATAGACCTGTGGTGTTTTCCTTTTCTGTGTGGGATTTGGACTCTTCTTCCTCCAATGTTTTTATGGCAAGCAGGAAGCCTTAACTGCTTTTTAAGAATAAAGCCATATTTAGGGAAACCTTCACTTGCAAAGCATTTTTGGACAGTGCTCACTGTTCCAGTATGGTCTGGTTCTTCCTGAACAAGGAAGGCAAGGCCAAGACATGACTTGTCTTTTTCTGTAAGATCTACCTGAAAGCAGAGTGACACTTGCAGAAGCTGGACACTGTTAGAAGTTAACTGTAACCCTTGCAAGTCTGCTGCACGTCCCCCAGAGGGTGAAGTGATGAATTCCTGTGGTATGTGAAAGTATGAATTAGTTATAGATGCAATCTCCATTTTCTTTTGTCAAATTCTAATTAGTTTGTCTCTTAATGAGTGTGTGGTACGTCCTACCATGTTAGTTATTAGTTATGTTTTTGCTTTTGGGGGGCTGGCTAGGTGGTGCAAGGAGAGGAACCTTTCCATTGTTTCCTTTGTCTAAACTGGTCTCATTCACACATGCATTGCTTCTCTGTGAGATGAGGTGGTGTTGCAGGTGTGGTCTGAAGTGGTGTCAGACATAATACCTTATGTTCCAGTCTTTGCCAAAGAATAGTTTTTTTTTTTTTTTTTTTTCTTTAGAAATCTGTGGTAAAGCCATCTCTCCCCGTGGGACCCATGGGGCAGCACAGCTCGAGTCTGTGTACAAGAGTGAAAGAAACAAAACAGCAGTTGGTATGAGAGACTGCCAGCCCCCTCTCACCCGAGAGGGAAGGATGTAAAGCTACAAACAGAACTGAACAGTTATGATCCATATACTCCATCCTTAATACATCTTTTTATGAAAACACTTGTTAGACACAATGTCATTGTATTAACGTGTGTGGGTGATTTAGCAGATGTTTTGCATCTGCTCCTAAGTAGGTCATGCACAAATCTCTTCTGAAATGCTATTTGCCTTTAGAAATAAATGGGACATATGAACTGTGTAATTGCTTCCCAGCCATGCTGTTAGGCAGCTCCTTCCTTAGACATGGAGATGAGGCACACCTCTTTATCTCTGAGCAGCCATCGACATGAATGCAAACAGGTGACATGTAAACTTCTTGGCTGTGTGCTAAGGAGGTGGTGCTAGAAAAATACTCCAAGTAGGAGTGCTATCTCCAGTGTGCACTTACTATTCCTTTAGCAGAGTTTGGGGTAAGTGGTATACTTTACTTTAAACTGATGTGCTTTAGGACTGTCTGATTAAGAGCATGATCAGATTTCTTGGATTTTACGGTGTGTGTGTGTACACATTTTTACTTGTAGATCAGTGCTTTTTTTCTTTTTGCTTATGTTCTCATCTGTCTATCACTTCCTGCCTTCTTCCCTCCATCAGCTCTGTAACAGTGCAGGAGTTGCATGTTTTGTGTGATGCCTGTTTGTTCAGAAAGCATATTCCCTGTCCCATACTGCAAAGGAGTATGGGACAAGCCAATTTCCTTAATTTATTCAGGAACAACACTGCCATAGTCCTGAATGTTTTGTCACACTATAGGATCGTGATATTTGTATCCCAGAGGCAGAAATATGAGCCAGTAGTGTTGATGCCTGTTAATGTGAAACTACCTTGGACTAGGAGCTCCACTGAACAAGAGCAGCACCGGCTTTGCAGAGCATCCCTTCTTGGCAAAGCACAGTCTGGATGTGTGCGCTATGGGCAGGCTCCAGAGCAGCAGCCGTACAGGCACAGGTTAAGTGATGGCTATGAGGGTCCTGTCAGCAATGGAAAAGGCCAGTGGAGTTTTCCCAGTAGTGTTCATAGCCCCTGTCCATCTGCATGCCAGGCTGAGCGTGAAGCTAGAGCTGAATGGGATTCAAGGAGGGGTTTACAAAAGAAGAAACCCTTCGTGCTGTGAAGTCTAAACTATCTCCTCTGGTGATTGCCACCCCCAGACAAGGAGTCCTTACTCTTAAAAGTAACTTTTGGGAATGGTCATTCCACAACAATTTCAGTTTTTTTTTTTTTCTTTTGGAGACCTGATAAATTCTGATTGTGTCATCAATTTTCTCTCATTCTTCCTTTCCTACCTCCCACTCTCTTGATATAAGAGGTGTAGAAATGTGGAAGGAAAGACTGGAAGGTGTGAAGCTATAAAGCCTAATTTAAAAGCAAAGCAGTAGTGGAAGGAAGAAATGGGATGGGCTTATAGTAACAGGTCCATAACTTTTAAAAATGCCCCACCAGTTTTTTCTGTGAATATACTTTTTTTGTGAATCTATTCTTATTTCTATAGTATGGAGCTGGATGTGTCTGGGCTCTAGGACTGCAGGACTTGGAAGCAGAGGGTGGAGATCACTTTTTAAATATTTGTACAGGGAGGAGGACAAAGTTTGAAACTGCCCTGAAAGTAACTCTTTGCATGTCTCCAAGGATAGGTTAACAGTGCAGGGTTTCACAAGAGCCACTCCCTGGAGATATTTGAATAAGAGATTGACATTATGGGGTGCAGTGAAATGTGCGTGCGTTTCAAAAGCCGAAGGAGAAGATTTTCTTCTCAAAATGCCCTTTAGAAGGCATTTTTACACCCTTCCTGTGAAGGGCTCGCAGTCTTCTGCTAGTCATTTGCAAATTATATTTGTTATCAGCCATATGGAGAATTGAGGTTTAAGTGGTCTGTATGGTGTGGCCTGTTTGTTTAAACAGATACTCCACAAATGTGATATAACAGCAGGGATACCTTAAGGCTTTTTCTCCCCAAGGCCTAACCTAAGGCTTTCCCCCAGCTCTGGCCAGGGGAAGGGTGCAGCTCTTTTACCATAACTCGTGATAGAACTGAACCTTAACACTTTCTTACTGTTCCAAGTGAGTGATACTGCCGCAGTGCCCTTTCTTCCTCCATAAGATCTTGCACAGGATGAAAGATAATTTATATTGGGAGAAAGTTAGTTTAACAGTGACTAGCTGGCACTATTGTTTGTATCTGTTATTAAAAAATATGTTCTATAGGCCTACAGCTAGCTAACAAAATACCAACAAGGCAAATATTTCTGTATGAGTGGAGAGGCATAGTAAGACACGAGGTGAGCTTGTCTTTGTATAATATACTGGCCCTAAGATTTGCATTTAAGCCTTTTTAAGCAACAGTAAATTTAGGGGTATTGAAGCTGAAAGAACATATACTTGAGTAGAGGGGATATTTACGCAGCTCTTTGCCCTTGGCAGGATATCTGAGAGCAAAAGAAACGCTGTATAAGAGAAGGAAGTCTAAATCAAATCTAATCTTTAGTGAAAACCTCCATGTTTGCTTTTTGAAGCATTTTACCTTCCTTCTAATGCATTTCAGTGAAAAGAGGCTTTGTATAGCGACGAGGTAAAAGATCTGATTTTTTTTATTTTCTTTTCCTTCCCCAAGATGGGGGAGGATTTAAAACAAGCAAACAAACATACACAAAAGCTTTTGCTGGTGTTCGTGATTGCGTTTGATAGATCAGGCTTTTCATTTCTGCTAAAAACGTTCTTATGTCAGTGTGTGGCTGCATGTTCCACTTGCTCACTTGGCTATATCACTCCGTCAGACCTGCGTGGTGGATGCAGGCCTGCAGTTGTGGTGGATTTAAAAATAACTGAACTATTACTTCTCTTTATTTGTTTTTGTTTCAACCTCTTACACTGTTGCAAAATGTATTAAACCACAACAGTGGAAAGTGAACTGGCTGGCTCTGGCAGGGTAGTGCTGAAGTGTGAACTCTGTCAGCTTATCGTAGTTAAACTCCATTCCTGCAAGGTCTTACTGTAATTGATGGCATAATGTAAAATAAGTGTTGGCTGGGGACAGGGAGATTTCAGGACAGGAAATAGCAAAAAGGTGTCAAATGCTTTCCACTGACTCTTCAGTCAGAAAGTATCACGGGGTAAATCTGGCTGTTGTCTGCATTTGGTCGTGGTAAGTCCAGTCATGGCTACGTCGGCTGATCACGGTTCTTCTTGTATCCAAGAGCAGTACTAACATAAAGCTGAAACTTCAGAGATAATTATGGTTTTGGTTTCATGGTGGTGATTGACGCCCACATACTAGAGATATGGAGTTTGTTCCAATCCTCAAGCTGTGAGTTGATATTCAAGAAGTGAATTGGTGTTTTGCCATGATGCGAACTACTGCTGTGTTTGACTTGAAACGAATAGTTTTATCTAGTGCAAGCTACAAATAGTCCCAAAGATACTTAAAAAAAAAAAAAAAAAACTTTTCTTTTGTATTTCATTTCATAATCTATATTATTTTTTTGTATTTTGTTATCCTTTTCCCTCCTTGATAAGAGGCAATTTTATGCCAGTTTTCTGTTGCTTTTAGAAAGGTTATTTTAGGCTTATCTTTTCATGTTCATTTCTTTGAAAACAACATAAGGCAGCTCTCTACTGTTTGTTTTGGGGGAAGAGACGCTTAGTAGCTGCTCAACAGGAAAGCACTAGTGCACTTGCATCAGTCTTTCTAGTATACATTACATTTTTCCAGTGCTTTTTGTTATATGTTCTAGCTGTTTTTGCACTTTGATCAGAATATATCCATCATGATTTAGTTTAAAACTAACATCATTATAAAAACTTTAAAAACTTTGAAAGTTGTCCTCTAAACTTTATTTAAAAAAAAAAGTTATATTTTTTTCTTCTGGTATGAAAACACTTCTTGAGACTGAAAAATAGCTATTAATAGAAAAGTGGTTGTCATTATAAAAGAAGACACAACTATAGTCAACTACTCTGAGAGCCTGTTACAGTGGATTTGCAAAAGTTCAATAAATATCTAGTATTTGAAGTGGTATGGTGCCTTTTTATTTAAATGTAGTGGCCAGTCTGAAAAATAAAATGGATTTTTTGTGTGTGTTAATAATGTCATAGTGAATGTGAGATCAGATTGCATTACTGGTGCATTTAAGCAGCTTTTGCCAGCTTTCACACAGGTTAAAAACAGTTCTGCAGTTCATTTTCCAGATACCTTGAATACTTTTCTTTGACCTTGATTTTCAGCCTTTCTTGGAGAAGTTAAAATTGTGTTGCATTCTCTTTGAAGTAAGAGGACCACAATAAAAATGAACTATGCATTTTTTTTTTTCTGTCACAGCTAAATTTGTTTTTTTGATACTTGGCATAATTGAGAATTTAAGGTGGAACCAGTGTAAAAGAGCAAAGAACTGGTTCTACTGCGGGATGCTTTGTAGTTCAAATGGTGACTTGTGTTTTAAACATCTGTCAAAAGAAGTCTTGTTGGAGTTGTTGCCTAACTAATGCTTCTTGCTTTGCTTTCTAAGGTGTCTCCTGAATTCTCACTATGTCTGATGGGGACTATGATTACCTCATAAAATTTCTAGCACTTGGTGACTCTGGAGTAGGAAAGACCAGCCTTCTTTACCAATATACAGATGGCAAATTTAATTCCAAGTTTATCACAACCGTGGGCATCGACTTCCGGGAAAAGAGAGTGGTGAGTTTTCACAAGCAGTGTGCTACTTTAAAATGGTAGCTGTTTTGTAGCTGGTGGCTAGCACCTGCTTTTTTCTTTCTTTCTTTCTTTTTTTTAAATCTGACCTGCTAATCCTTATGCGTACAAAAACAGTTGAGGGAAAAGACAATCCAACATGAAGTGTTCTAAACAATAAATGAGTCTATTTTTATCTGATCTTTCCACAGCTAACAGATGCCCGTATTTATATTTTCATGCTGAGTAAACTCTTCAGCTTTCATTATTAGCATCCAATTTCTGCTTTTATAAACTATGATATGATAAGATCTACCCTCATCTCTTTCAGCAATTTTTTGACAGCTAAAAAGATATGTCATTATCTTTATGAGTATACTCTGTTTGCTAATGAGGTTCTGTTACTGGTACAAATATATTGCCAGATTGCATGATGTGATCATTGCTCTCTTATAATTACATTTTCATTTCAACAGGATAGAACATAATAGTAAAAAGTAGAAAATGAAAATACAAAAAATAAGCTTGCCTAATGAAACTCAGTTGCCGCTCTAAATATCTGCTTGGAGTGTGTAGTCTGTTGGAAAATGGTTTTTCAGTTCCACTTTTACACTTATTTTTAAATATTCAATTAAATGCAAAATTAAAATGCAACTCATATTACTTTTGTCTTAAAGTGAAGGGATTGAGTTGTAGTTGGGAATCCTTGCATTGGCAATGCTAGTTTTGCTGCATTTAACAACTTTAAATGTCAGTTATTTTGTGTTTCAGAGAGGTTGGACTGCTAACACTCAGTCTTGCAAATTTACCTTTTGAAGGTGTATAGACCCAATGGGCCAGATGGTGTCGGTGGCAGAGGACAGAGGATACATCTTCAGCTCTGGGATACTGCAGGGCAGGAAAGGTATGTTTCCTTCCCCGCCCCTCCAATCTAGAAAGTAAAGCAGATGTTAACAAGCTAGATGCAAATGGAACCAAGTATATGAATTCTCCTTATTGATTGTTACATTTCAGTTGTATGACTCAAGATGGGAAAATGTATTTACTATGGTGTTTGACAGTGATGGAAAGTTTCTCATGAGTACCCATTAAATCACAACTGTATTGAGTTAGAACATTAAAACTGGAATTGTTACTTTTTGTCTCCTGGAAGCTTTCAGCTTATTTTTTCATGGTCAATGCATACAGATGTTTTAATATATGCTTTTAAAGCTTTTCTTTTTTTTTTTTCTGTTTTCTTAAACTTCTTTGGATATGCCAAGGTCTTGGAAAAGTCAGACTGGTGAAATCACCTCAGAGGGTTCTTTCTTCTTTGTCTATTAAAAGACAAGCATCCTAGCGGTTGATTGTCTGAAAATGAAGAACTGATGGGTGTACTAACAAATTTCAGTTCAAAGTTTGGTTTTTGTTCTCATTTTAATTTCTGAATCTTGATGAAGACATGCTGTGTAATACAAGACTTTAAATAAAGCTCTCAGGCTTGAGTGAAGTGTCTCCTTGACTTCCTTAGGCCTGGATTAGGCCACAGTAATGTTAGCAATTGCTGTTTTCCAGTCCCTACATCAGCAAAATAATTATGATGAATATTTCATTCTAGTTAATCCAGTCTTTAGTTACCTCAGTTTCATGACAATATGTAATTATATTTTCAAAATAACTTATCAGATGTGCCGAATAATTTCACTTTGCTGGTATAGGTTTCGTAGCTTGACAACGGCTTTCTTCAGAGATGCCATGGGGTTTCTTCTGCTCTTTGATCTGACAAATGAGCAAAGCTTCCTCAATGTCAGGAACTGGATAAGTATGGCATTTCTTTTTCTCCTCTCTTTTCTCTCTTTTTATTTCTGCAGCAGTGGATGGGGGCTGTTTGCAAATAGGGAGTCTCACTGAGAAACAGAACTGAAAATACTGGTTTTTGAAACTTTCTCAGGAAGAAGAAAGTAAATGTTGCATATATAATTGTAATAGCTGCTAGTGGTGGCTGCTAGTGCTTACCTGAAATTCAGCTTTGCCTACTTAACCTTGAGTTTTAACTTATATAAAAGCAAGCTGAGAGAAATCATACTCACTCGGGTGATATTCAGTAATTTAAGTCCATGGAAAGCCTATTTGACTCACCTGAAGCTTTGTCAGCAAAGCTTAACAGAAGGCAAATGTTACTAGGCTGGTGTGTCTAGGGGAAGCAGTTCTCAAACCCATTGCATCATCCATCAGGAGAGGGAAGTAGTTGTACTTTTTTTCTGGCAGCTCAGTGAAGATGCTTGGTGAGCATAACTCCTTAAGCTACAAATACACAGCTTCTGTGCTAACCTCGTCAGGCTTCTGCTCCCCTGACTTGTTCACTGTGTGTGATAGTGGGCGTCCACCTGTTCTCTGGTTCCTCAGTGCAATTGCAAGTCTTGAGAGAGAACAGAGAACATAATTGTTTTCTCTTTCAAAAAGACATTTTTCCTGAAGGTCTTTGTGTCCCCTGAAATGTGGTAATATTCTTGGTGAGCTTTGTGTGACAGTAAGTTGTTACACCTATTCATATTGTTGCTGTTAGGTCAGCTACAAATGCATGCGTATTGTGAAAACCCTGACATTGTATTATGTGGAAACAAGAGTGATCTGGAAGACCAAAGAATGGTGAAAGAAGAAGAGGCTAAGGAACTTGCAGAAAAATATGGGTAAGTAACTTCCTTCCAGTTATTGCTGGAAGGTTTAAAGCAAAGTGAAATGCTTTCTGTAATGCCTTTTCTGTATAATGGAAGGTTATTGTGCGAGTAAGTATTTTAGAATGCTGAGCTGACCTGTATAATACCTTTTTTTCTGTCAGAGATTAATGTTTTCTGCATCACCTAAAAATTCGTGCTTAATATTGCCATAATCTTGCACTGGAAATTGGTTAATCTTCTTTCCTTGTCAGTAAGCAAAGTAAAAACGAAGTAAACTGTTTCACAAATGTTCTGGAAAAGAGGTGGACTTTAGCTGTAAAGGCAGGTGAATTACAGTCGTCTAATTATTTGCTCTTACCTGTTCCGAATCCTTCTATGGGGCACAGAAAACCTGGGTCTCTTGCAAAGTGAACTCCAGAAGAGCATTTGGTGAGGTGATGGCTGTCACATCAGATTTTAGGGGGGAAAAAATAATACTAAGCAATGACATGCTAATTTACAAGTTGAGTTTTATTACAAGTTTGTTGTAGAGCAGCTCTTGCCACTGGCATGACAGTTGAAACATGCTGCCTCAGTTTCTTTGAGAGCCTCAGGACCCATTCATAGGCATTTGGAGAGTCTAATTACAGAGTGCTGGGTTCCCACAGAAGGCCAGTACTGGTCCAGATCACAGTTCCCTTGTTCTCTGCCCCCCCGCACATGCTGCCAGCCTGTTCAATCTTCCCTCAGCTGCTCAAGCAATTTTGTGCTTAGCTGACTTCTTAGTCACTTAGCCTCAAAAGGTTCAGCCCTGTTTTCTGGCAGGCACCTGCACTCTCTCAGACTCTCAGGGAGCCTGAAAACCAAACATCAGTCAGGTCAGCAGGAAGACAGTGTTTGTTTCAGTCATTGGGGTGGTAACACTAATGTCGCTGCTCTGGCACCATCCTGTGGTGAACACTGAGCACTGAAGGTCAAAGCCTACAGACTCACCGTAGAAACATCCTGACCCTCAACAATAATGAAAAGTAGCAATATATTTTCAATACCCAGGTGTCCAGAAACTTTTGCTAACAAAGGCATAGGTGGTCCGAGCGTGCTGAAATAAACCTTTTACCAAAACATAAACAAACAAGCAAACATAAAAAGTTTACTTTGTGGTTGAGGTGTCAGTGGAGGAAAGATACAGTGACAGTGACTCAGTCAGCGTGACAGGAAATGGTATCCCTAAACTGCTGCCTAAACTTTGTCAAAATATTTCAGAAGTCCACTAGAAAAAGGGGAGGTTTGCAGGAGAATTAGGAAGCCACCTGCTGTAGCAGTTCCAAAATATGGAGGGACAGGGTGGGGGAAAGTGCACATGTATTTGCTTGAAAATTCACCTTCTAGGTCTCATGCAAGATTGGGCAAAGCGTACTCTTAAATGAGGTATGAATGTTGGGAGTCTTAAATATCTTACTATCTGTAAAACTACTTAAAAATAAGAGTTATGTACTGATTTAGGGTATAGTCTAAAGTACTACAGCAAGAAGGTGCCCTTTCACAATTATGACAAACCGAATTTTCTTCAGGCAGAAGTTGGAATGAAATTTGGTTAACCTAATGGCGTCTCTCAGGACATACATTCTGCATTAATTTACTGTTTATTACTGCTTGTATTTCTATTTTTACATCTGTTTCTATTTTTACATCTTCCAGTGATGAGCTTCCCATTGGGTGAACATCAATATCCACTAGTTTTTTTAATTTGTTTCCCATTTCACTTGAAACTCTTGATTCCCTTCTCATCAACCACTTGAACTGCGTAACTGTCCACTGGAGATAATTATCCCTATCTTCCTGTTCCAGTGTCCTACTTTTTATTTCTTCCTTTTTTTTCCTCTGAAAAGGAGGTGTTTTCAGTCATATGTACTATTATCATTTTCATTTTATTCAGCCTTCCATTTCCTTGAGCATCTCTCTTGCATTTCCTTTATTTCTTTTTATCTTGCTAATGCTTTCACTCTACCATTCTTAGTCTTTCTGCTGTCTGTTCAATCCAACACATATGATATGAACTCATATCTTCTGTCCATTCCCCTGTTTCTATTTTGTTTTCTCCTTTATCTCTTCAGCCAGCTCTATCTGCTGCTTTCCTGTCTTGCTAGGAATGTGGTGTTCAGAGCAATAAGGAGAGAGGAGGAAATACCCTACATATGCTCTCCATTGGAACACGGATGCGCTGCTTCCCTCAAAATCTGGATCCCCAAGCAGTGTGTCTGCGTGTCTTCATATTTATCTACAATTATTTGCTTTGGACAGGGATGTATACAGAGTTGGATTGTTCACTAAGGGAGCAGGGGCTGCTGAATATATTAAGAGGAAGAATATCTTATCCCTGACTTTTCTCTGCTGGAGACAGATTTCTGCAGGAAGTTTTTCCCCTACTGGGGCTGCTGACATACACTGCTCCAGTTCAGTGACACTTTTTGTAGTGATGGTAAGAGCGCCACATTAGGAGTCTTTGCTGCCTTGCCCGCAGGGGAATTGCATATTGGAACTCCCTCTCTTGGGTAACACCCTAGCTGATGCAGATAGAAATCAGTAAAGAACACTTTTGCAGACAAGGCCATATCAAGTAATTGCATCTCTTATGGGTAAACAGATCTGAAAAAAGCAGAACCCAGGAGCATGGCTTTGGGAATTTGTATTGACCAGTGTCTCTGTAAAATAAATAAATAAATAAATAAAATTAATGCTTATCCTTTTGCCCTACCAACAAAGCAAGACATTTTGTTTGTTTCTTTTGCATTTCAAACCACTAACCGCTTAGTGTCTCTCTGTTATGGAGTAACAGCATTAGTGTGATTTCTAAGTATATAGCAGTAATCATGTATTGGTTTTGCTCCTATGAATATGTACTGTGATTTAAGGTTGTGGTTTTTGCCTTCTGCAGAATACCGTATTTTGAAACCAGTGCAGCTAATGGGAATAACGTAAGCAAAGCCATTGATACTCTGCTTGACCTTATCATGAAGCGCATGGAGCGGTGTGTGGATAAGTCCTGGATCCCAGAAGGGGTAGTGCGTTCCAACGGGCACAGCTCTACAGAACAACTGAATGAGGAGCAAGAAAAAGGCAAATGTGGTTGTTAACTCAGTTACAATTAAATTCAATGTATATGCTAAAGTATAGTACAGTTGCAGCTTAACTGTTTAACTTACAGACAAATCACATTGTGTAGTTATTTAATGAGCTATATTAACTCTTGATACTAATTTTTGGGTTTTCCTCTCAAACAACATTGACCTTTGCTTGCAAGGTATGCAGTTTATTAGCGATGGGACAGAGGTTCATCAGTTTGGTGTAGCACTGCATATTCCTCAAATTTTACTTTGGAGGGAAGGGAAAGAGAAGAATTACCATTAGCAAATGTAGAAGCATCTGTCTGTATGGGCAGTGAGGGAAGGTAGGTTTCTGAATTGAAGACTAGGTATTTAGATTAGATATTGTGACAGCTCTCGGTCTCTACAAGCAGCAATCTTATCAACATGGTTCTTGATTTTTAATAGAACAGTTCTTGATTCTATTTTAACAGAAACATTTAATCATTTCATGAATGAATGACAATCATAAAGAGAAAATCCTGTGTTTTCTGCAAAAGCCTGCAAGTAGCTTTTCATTGCTTTTTTTCAAACCTTCAGTATTTAGTGATGAAGGCCAAAAAAAAGCTATTTTATATAGAGTGAAAAACTATAGAGAAGCACAGGGGTGCATATGTAGAGCTCTTTGGGTATATCATGAAACTGAACATTTAAACTGCAACTGTACTATGTAAAATATAGCCAACACAGCCTATGAGACCTCCTGACTTCATTTGAATTTCTAGAACATGCATATACATATAAATATGTACGTGTAAATGGCATACGTGTACATCTGTTATGTTTCTTTTGTATTACTACTCATGTTTTAACAGGAATGTAGGGTAACCTAGATGTCAGCAAAATTTCATCAGAACTAATGCTTTGTACTGAACTTGTTTTACCAAACACGGATTTGGAATGTTTCTTCAAATTTGGATTGAGAAATGAATAATGATTGTCTTCTGGTGAAATGCAGCTAAGATACCAGTTCTGTCTAAATCAGTATTTCTGTAAATTTGTAATGGTCATTTTCTGCTGCCAACTTTTGTGTCATGTACATCTTGGTTATCATATATTCATTTATGGCTTGTTTCCTTTAGGTTGTGTTTAAAAAAGAATAGAGTTGCTTTTCTCCCCCCCCCCGTAGGTCACATGAATGTCAATTTTGGTTTCGGTGGATCATCTTACTCGTTGATCATTTTTATTTATTCTTGTGGCAACCTAAGGAACAATCAGTGTTTTTAAGTCTTTTTTCCAGACTGATTTATAAGATGTGCCTACCAAGCTGTTTTCTACCCTGGCAGAGGTTGTATAACTCTAAAGTATTGCTAATTAAAGTCATAACATACCAAATTGAGTCTTTTTACAGACTTTCCACAGCAGTTTGTTTACAAAACTCCAAAGCTATTACTTCTTTAGAAATTATATATTTATTTATTTAAATATTCTGTTTGGCTACTGCAGTCTCAGGCAAACGTTTATATCAGTTGTGAACATGAATTGCAATGTAACATTTTTTTGAAGGACCAAAAATGTTTCTAGAACAGGATCTAATCAAAAAATTATATATTTGATGTAGCCGCTGGTTATATTAAGAATGCAAAAGCAAGCATTAAAACTTGGTTCTTAAAATATTTTACAAAGTAATGTGTTCTTTAACAAACACAACATGTAAATATTAGATTTTTATCACAATGTACACAGAATATTTTAAAAGTGCAATGTAATTTGACTGCTCTGGGGCTAGGACAGAGATTAAAGCAATTTATAATAAATAAATATAGATTTTTTTCTACTACATTATAATACCAGGATTCTAAAATGCTTGTGGACCGGAGTTACTGTAGTTTAACTCAGAGTGCCTTTTGAAGTTACCATCATGTTTCTGACCAGTGAAGTATCAAACTCTACTGTAGGACACAATACATTTCAATGTACTTTGGTGTCTGAATTTATTTTAATGTAACTCTTTGCTTTTCAGAGGGTTGCAGTGGAACTTTGTCATGCATTGACTTTAACAGAAGTTCTTGTGTTTATAGCTCCATCCAGTTCCTGAAAACAGTAAAGACTATTGCAACCAACTACTGAGCTAAATGACTACTGAAATGATGTAAAAAATATTTCCTTTTGGATACTTATGTTTAGATTGGATATTAAATATTAAATACTGAAACTGTCATATTTTTGCCATGCATATTATATGTAACTATTTACTGTATAAAGACAGTCTACATAAAATTGCTTTGATGTAAGCCTTAAATCTTGTGGCACACTTCAATCTGTTTTAATTATTTTGTGATGAAACTTTTGTTGCCTTTTTAGCTCTCATGAGAAATTATGGTAAATGTTTCTTGACAGTGAATTACAGTATTCTTATTAGTCTACTGCTGGTTTAAAAAACAAAACAAAACACAAAAATAACTTTCATGTGATGAGAAACTGGTATTTCAAGAAAAGTTTCTTTTTTCCATCCAGTGTCAGATGAAAATTTTGAGATCTGTAATGGAACAGAAAGTTTTGGAAAGCATTTCTACTAAGATGTTTTGTCTGAGGATTTCTTATCAATATTAAATAGTTAAACATTCCTGTTCTAAATTTTGTCAGCATTTGTTGAACTGAATTGTAACATTACCTGCTGGCTCAGTTCAACATCAGTCTGTGTCCTTCTGTGTTGTCCCCATGCCTTATGGCTTTTTTAGTTCAAATGCTTGTAAATTCCCTTCTCTGTCTTTAGTGCTCCTTTTTGTTCCCCTCTGACACTGACTGACCAGTCACATGTGGAGGGCTGGTGCATGCTGGGTGATGCCAGAAGGAGCCCAACTCACAGAACAAAATAGAGGTGACACTTCAGTATTTGTAAGACACTCAGAAAGTTGCTAATGTGAGCACATAACCACAAGAAATCAGAAATTGGAGCAGGTGCCCTGAGACATTAGTGAGTCTCCATCCTTGAAGATGACAAAAATTCAACTGGACAGGGCCCTGAGCTACCTGGTCCTGCTTTGAACAGGAGTTTAGTCTAGATGACCTCTAGCAGTCTCTTCCACCAAGTATATGCTCTATGAGCCCACTCCTACAAGTGCACACACTTGTGTATGGTAGTCCTCTTCCGTTAGGATACTTGGACAAGTATGTAAGTATTTGCAGGCCAGAGCTTTCTTTGAGTTTAAGTTACTGAGTTGAGGCATTTGTTGAAACAATTCTTGCTATGATAACGTGTTAAAAATCAAACAAATGACCCATTCAGTTTGCTGCAAAAACCCTTTCTTCCAGTGAGGCTGTTTTCCAGCTGGATACCTAATTCTGTCTGTGAACAGCTGTTAATGGGGGTAGAAATACATATTCTTTTCTGATAATTCATCTGGATTCTGGCTCCAGCAACCTTCAGTCTATATTGCCTTTTTAGATCATGTATAAGCACTCCAAATCTGCAATGAAATGATTTGTATTTGAAGAGGAGATTGACACCTTGATATTAAAAAGGTATTGAGGGGAAGAAAAATCCAATTTTACATGCTTGTAGTATCACTGTGCTCTCACATCCCATTTGTCTGTTGGGAGCATTGGTGACTGTCTGTAATCCACAGTGTTTAAATTGTAGAAGCCACCAAAAACTTCACAATATAGTACTCTGCCAGGAGTAAGCTTTCTTCAGTGAAATAAATACAGCTGTGGCAGGGTGTGCGCAGTTACAGGGGCAGGAAACTCAAACTAATCAAACTGAAAACGAAGGACTGCAATTGCATATGCCAAAGCAGAGCAGCCCTAGACCTAAGCAAACTTGTTTACTGCTTGTTGGTTTTTCCTCTAGTTGTAAACTTGGTGTCTTTATATCTTCCCTCATAAAATTGCTTCGTGTATGTGTCTCTATCATTTCTTCATAGCAGCTGGATTGCCATCTTCTGTCACAGCCACAGATCCTTCCCTTTGGTGTGTAGTGAGAGACAAACTGAAATCTTACACAGTTCTGTCCTGCTCTCTGTCAGTTCAGAGCTGTTGTTCCTGAGGGCCAGGGTGTGAGTACTAGTCACCAGTCATATGCTCTCGCCTGTGTCTCCTGCCATAGGATGTGGCTGAGGTCTGCTTTTCAAAGAGATTGGAGACAAGTTCTGTGCTGATAAGGTTAGCAACTTTACTGCTCTAAAACAATTTTTCTTCCTTCCATCTTTCTTAATACAACCCCACGCTGGCTGCCTTTTTTGTTGTAGTAGGAACCAGAAAACAAAATGTGCCCTAAAGGCATGTGCAATTCAACACATGAATTTTTCACTAAATATTCATGTAATTTATTTTAAATCGAGAAGCAGGAATTGTGGTGTTGGAGCTTTACATAATGAGGAAGATTTCAGATGCTAAGCTGGGACAGCATCCTAGGACTGAAGATGAGAGAGAAGACCCTTGCCAATTTCAGACAATATAGGAATGTATGGGACTTAGCTTTTAGGCACGTTCACGATAAACAGGTAACTCCATAGGAGGGAGAACAGAAGGTGTAATAAGTTATTTCCATTCTAAAATGCGAATGTATGTTTCAGGGAAGTAAGGAGTCAACTGGGAAAGTGAAAAGATGGCTTACTTTAAAAGATGAAGTACTGTGAAGTACTGCCTAATAGTTTATCCCAACTTCATTTCTGTTTTTTATTATTATTATTATTTTTATTTTTATTTTTATTTTGTTTCATTAGCGTATCTTGGCTTTCAACAGGGTTCTATCTGGTGAAATCAAAGGAATGACCATGCTTTTGATACCATGAAGTGCAGTTAGCAAGCATGGGGTTGATATGTATATCCAGTGGTCGCATGTACCGTGTCAGTGTTTTTTTGGCATATTACTGCTTTTGTAGATACTTTTCTCACCTTTTTCCCCCAACCTGTTTGTGTAATGACTTTGAAATTAAGTCTCCCATCAGCTGGTGAATGGAGCTGTCTTACAGCTTCAGCGAAAGCACAGCGATGAGAGCTCCCACATGTACTAGTCTCACCATTGTTCAAGGGGTGGCTTTGTGGCCCAGTTTCTCATTTTTTTGCATTACTAATCTTCTCCACATTCTATGTGTGACTGATCTGTTGTGTTTTTTCTTAAGGGATCTTGCTCAGACACTTAGTAACACTCACAGCCCTCTTTATCTCTTGAGATGGTTAAAGCTGCCAAAGAAACGAGGGCTGATGTGAAAAGCTTTACCCCACTACGTGGAGTTAAAACCAAACTAAAATCCTGGAATTAAATGACACGTTCCTCCAGAATCTCTCTCCCGGGGAGGGAACGTGGTCTGCTGCGTGCCTGTGTGGGTGAGCTGAGGGGCCACCCCTCCGGGGCTGGGCAGGGGCCGACGCCCGGCCCTTGCCGCTCCCGCTTCCCAGCGCTGGCTGCGGTCGGGCCCGGGCGCGGGGCGGCGCCCGCGCCCCGTCACAGCGCCCCA
>VXAA01004701.1:79492-128140 GCA_013399115.1 Anseranas semipalmata | reverse complement strand
GCCGCCACCCCCGCGCCGCGTCCGCTTCTCACGCGGCGTGGCTCCGGCGGCATCGCCGTGCTTCCTGCCGCTGCTGCCGGGCGTCGGAGGAGCCGCCGCTGCCTGCGGGGGGGCGCCGGGGGCGGGCACCGAGCTGGTGCCGTGTGCCCCCCTCGGGGCTTTGTGGGGCTGCGGCTCCCTCTGGGGCCCGGCGTGACTCGGGCCGCTGCGGCTGCCGTAGCAGCGTGCGCGGAGCGCTGGCGGCGTCACGTAATGGTGGCAGTTCTGTAGGTAAAACATCGTAGGCAGTTTCCCAGTCTCTGCTTTTCTCCTTGCCGCTGCTGTAGGGCATTGGAGCTGCCAGCGTGAAATGAAGCGTGCACGAATCGCTTCTTTCCGGTGCTGAGGTGTCAAAACAAATACTGGCTCAGTCGTATTGCTTATCAGAGTCAGAGCTTTCGGGAGTTTAGAGGCAGATAGAGATGGACACTGTTCCCTTTACCAGAAAGCGGCCCCAAGGTTTAGTTGTTACGTTATAGTAGTTAGCACTGTACAGGTTAGTTGTGAACAGGTAAGCTATGAAAGAGCGTAAGATAGTAGCAGACTTGGCTAAGTTAGGGTGAAAAAATATGGCAAAAGAATGTAGAAAAGTAATTATTTGAAGATGAGTACTAAAGATTTTATATTTTGTATTCATTTTCTTTACAAGTGACTGTCAGAACTCATGGACAATGAATGTAATTTTGAGTGTTTTTAAGTGAATTTTCAGCTCTGGTCTGGAGACTAGACAGCCCAGGATAGTTCCAGTGATGCACAAAGTTATGGAAGATGAAGAACTCTAAATGGCGATATGGTTATGTTTCCTTTTTCCTTCCCTTTCTAACCTGAATGCCTTCTTGCTACCTACACTTTTTGACTGGAAAATGTCTGCTGGATGTGGGACAATTTGGGATAGACTTTGGGATGGGGTTGTTCGTAGCTCAGCAGTTTGTTACATAATCTCAGTACTACTTTACTATTCGTACTTGAAATTTCACTTAAAGTTCCTTTTATGTATCTTTGACAGGCCTAAAAACACCACCTGGATGAACATAAGGCAACTCCATGGCTAGCAGGGGCAGATGCCTAAAATGAGTCTAGCACAGTGTAGTTAGAAAATTGAAATGCAACATTTTGTTCTATGGTTACATTCAGGAAAGTTATTCTAAGCTGGGGGTGGCAGAGTGGGGTCCAGAAATAGATGATGAAATGAACTAAATGATAGTTCTTTATGGGTAAAATATATACAAACTATTTAATGAGAAAAATATTTTGTTATGGATTAGTTCTTGTGATCCTATGATGGTTACAGCCTTTGGTACAAGTAAAGACTTCATAACAACTTTGGAATTAAATAACTTATGCCTGTCCACGTAATGAGGTGAACTAATGCACAACAGCTAATATTTCATGGGCAGGATAGAAGAGACATTTTCTCTGTGGTAACTTCTTGTGTACTTTATTTCATGATGTAATTGTATGGTTTATTAAACAGTACTGGGAACCCATTTGATAAGTAGCTCTCTGATTGTTCATTGCTTCTGTGTAATTTGCAGAGAATGAAATCGATGCTACCAGATTGCATCAAATATTTAACACTATCCTTTTTCTTACAAATTTTCATTTAAAGTATTAAAAATGAACTATGTAGGCTGTTAAAATAAACTATAGCAGTGACTTTGAAAATATAAGTGATCTGCAATTTAAGGTCACTATGCGGAATGAAGGACCTTAATAGATTCATATTTAATGAAAATCCTTAAACAATAGAACACTTAGTAGTATTTAAGCTCCGTAAATTTAAAGGTATTTTCAATGGGACTTAACAATATTCAAGACCAACTTCTTGTCATTTACTTTGAAAATTAATATTCAACTCTTTTTTTTTTGTTTTTCAATTCAGTACCCAGCAGGAAACTAGGGTTATGTTGTTATGCATCATTGACTTCAAGAACACAGTTTAATTTGAGCTAACTTTGGTAATTCTTCTTTATGTATTGGATTTTGCAGTTTATATTTTGGAGTAGTAGAGTCTTATTGGAAAAACGATATTGTTTTGTTTAATGTTTGTGGTAGGGGAGAGCATATGAAGAACAAAGCAAGTGTTGCCATGTTGCTCTTGGATTTCAAGCCAAGTAAATAGTTTTAGCCAGACATTGGGATTTTGTGTCCAGTTTTATTGTTCAGTCAGGTATAACCCCACGAATTTACGTATGTTGACTTGAGAGTAAAAAAATAAAGCATTCAAAATTATTTTTGTAGATGAGTGGAATAATTGTACATAGCAATGTATAGAAATCTGTAGAATATATAGAAAAATAGGAGCAAGGAAAAAAAAGGAAGAATGGTCAGTTGGAACATTTTAGTATGTGCTTTAATTGCTCTCAGTAAATTCCGTTCAAGACATGATAATGTGCTTAGGACTGCTCTTGAGTGGTGATCTTTAAGGTTTAAAGCTACATTCCAAAAGACATGCATTTTTTTGTGTATATTGCATTGAAAAATATTATATGAGAGATGTGAGGATTTCTTGTTGTCAGGATGGCACTGTATCTAAAAAGTGCTGACAGGTATAGAAAATTATTTATTCACAGTACAGGTTTGGTTTTATAGTTATTTTGCAGATGATAAATAAAATCCAGCTGAGTTGTGAGAATTATAATCAGCTTAACTGTATTTCTGTATGTCATTGACAGCTGTGAAAATGACTTTATAAAGAAGAAACAAGAACAGTCACCGAAATTGTTTGTTTTATAAGTAAAAACTTTATCAAAGAAACAAAACTATTAGTGATCGTGTAATTATGGGAGATACCAGTTCTTTTCATTTATCGTCTTTGTGATATTCTCTTCTCTTTCTAAACTGTGAGTGGTTTCCCACTTTTTCTGTAGTTAGATTTCACTTGAGAAGACTACTGAGGATTCAGGTGTTGGTGGATCCAGCATCTTCCTTTTATCTTGCTTCTGCCCCCATTGCTTTCTGACTGCTATTCTTACATTTTGCAGCTTTTTCACTGTGTCTCTTTTCATGATTATGCTTTATTATTTTGGAGCTACAGATGAAGACACCAATCTAGTTCCTAGATGCCAGATTTTACTGAGTATCTTAGCTTGGCTAACTTGTTAATTGCAGTGGTCCTTCATCTAATGAAACTTGCTGTAGCTAAACATTGCACTGAGAGTGAAATAAATCAATATATATATAAATATATATATGTGATAAAGCAAATGTATTGATTTAGTTTTTCTGTTTAGGGTTCTGTTGAAATGTAACATAAATATTTAACTTTTGGAAGAGTACTCTTTTTGTGTACTATAACAAGATTTGTGTGGGTTTATTGCATTAAGATTCTATGAGCTTAGGTTGAGTGGACTCCAGAGGCCCCATAGGCAGTATATGCATGCCTTAATGTATAGTCATAGCAACATATACTCTAGAAGAATGCATCATGGCTGAACTTTAACTACACCACCAAAAGCTTAGTGCATTAGGGTAAGCACTGCGTATATTAGCAATTTTTGCTTGCCCAACTGCAGTCCCTCAAAGAACACATCTTTTCCCATTTCTGCATCACAGCTATTACAGACAGAAGTCTGTAAAATAGAGATGAACTCAAATAGTAAACCAACTTAGAGACAAGTGTTAACTGTAATTGCTAAAATACAGTATCACTGAGAATGATTAAAAAACAAACACAAAAACACCATCCCTGGTAGTTGCTCGATAGTGACATTTGAAATAAAAACATTGAAAAGATCAGTGTCATTTTCAATGAGCTGTATTGTTAGAGAAACTGCAGTGTTCGATATGATGTTTACAATTGGGCAGGAATAACATGATTCAATTTTTTTCTTTTTAATTTCTTCAAGATATTTAGATTCTGCAAATCAAAATGCCACAAAAACTTTAAAAAGAAGCGAAATCCACGAAAGATCAGATGGACCAAAGCATTCCGGAAAGCAGCTGGCAAAGAATTGACAGTGGTAAGGAGATGAACTTCTTGCATTACACTTTACACTAACTCATCAAAATGGCAATAAACTAGCCTCTTCCACTTCTAAACAGGTTAGGTTAGCTAGTTGAATGTTTTATTGTTGAATTAGATGAGCACCAGAGATGGAGTTAGTGGAGAAAAGAGGAATTGTGGAAGAGGATGCGAGTTTCCTTTGGAGTGAGCTATTCATTTGGTTTGACTGTAACACTGAGCTTCACATTTCAGCTTCTGTATGAAAGCCAGTGTATCAGGTGTATATATCAATAATACATGGGAGTTCCAAAATCCAAGGCATACTTTTTCCATCTCTAAATCTCCTACTCTGTGAACATATGCTTTTGGTAATTGTATTTTTGCACAATCGGATAATCTCGGTTACAGGGTACCTGTAAGAAATCTCTCTATATAAACACATAAGATAGTTACCTTTTGAAATTTACTTAAAGCCTACAATATATAGGGAAAGTCTTTGCATAGATAGGAGTGTTTCAAAAACAGCATATGAGGTCTTAAGGTGGCTAGAAAAAAATACAAGACAAACTTACTTCAGTGGTAAAAATACTAAGTACTCATATTTGAGGGGACAGTCCTTAAATAATTCAAGATTTACTGTGATTTAATTACCCGTTTTTGATAGAATATTAATAATTTAGTAAATGTTTTTGACACGATCTGCTGCTGTCTGTGAAGTTTCCTATGGGAAATGGTACTCTCAGAAATCATCATTAATTGGCATCTTCTGTAATTGTATTCCTTGCTTTCAAGTTGTTTCTGGCTAAATTAAATTACCTTTTTGAAAAGAACTTAAGATCTCAATTTAAAATTCCTTTTTTAATGTCTAAGTAGGCGAAAGTATGCTCTTATTTTGGGATATATCTATGTATGTTATGAATCACTATATAAACATAGTGCTTTGGTTTAGTTCCATTATGAAAGAATGAATCACAGAATCATAGAATAGTTTGGGTTGGAAGGGACCTTGAAGCCCACTCAGTTCCAACCCCCTGCCATGGGCAGGGACACCTCCCACTAGCCCAGGTTGCCCAAAGCCCCATCCAGCCTGGCCTTGATCGCTGCCAGGGAATGGGGCATTCACAGCTTCTCCGGGCAGCCTGTGCCAGTGCTTCACCACCCTCATAGCAAAGAATTTCTTCCCAATATCTAATCTAAATCTTTTATAGTTTACAACCATTACTCCTTGTCTTACCACGACACTCCCTGACAAAGAGTCCCTTTCCAGCTTTCCTGTAGGCCCCCTTTAGGTATTGGAAGGTCTCCTCAGAGCCTTCTCTTCTCCATGCTGAACAACCCCAACTCCCTCAGCCTGTCATCACAGGAGAGGTGCTCTAGCCCTCTGATCATCCTTTTGGCCCTTTTCTGGAGTCTCTCCAGCAGGTCCATGTCCTTCTTATGTTGGGTACTCCAGAGCTGAACGCAGTACTCCAGGTGGGGTTTCACAAGAGAATTCTAACCAAGCTTTGGGGAGAATGTTTGAATAGTCTTATGACAATGGAAAATGGTGTTGTTTGTAAGAAGGTGACAGTTCTTGCTGCTTTAAACACTTAGGTACGTTGGAGAGAGGTTAAATATATTTACTTGTTTTCCTGGATTTCAAATTTTTTTTATTAAACAACAAAAAATTAAGGATCTAATCATGCCCGATGGTTGTTCACAAGGTATTTCTGAAGGACTGGCTTATGCTTCCCCTCAGAGTGACTGAAGACACAGTCAGTCTGTCCTCTCATGTTTGGAATTGAGATTTGTTGGCCAGTATGTGGCAGCAGTAGTTTATCTCCATGCACATAGGTTAGAAGACCATGGGACTTTGAACATCTGTACTCTTATCAGATTTATTTTGGCTGTGTTTGTGGTGTGTTCTCATGATACAAAACAATGCTGAATATTATAAATAGGTAAAAGCTGTCTCGGTTTAGAAAAAAGTCTCCAGTGAATTGATGCAGTGCTGTGTAACACTTGGCTAAAAATGAGTTTTAGTTTTTTGGAAGAATAGTGTCCTGTAGATGTTAGCATACTGTGTGCCCTAGAGGGTTTATTTTGGATATTTTGATGCTATGCCATGGTGAAAACTAATGTTTGTTTTGTAGTGGAGCAAAATTTGTGAGTCTGTATGTGCCATTTCTTGCTACTACATATTGTAGCTCTCATTGGAGTTGTCTTTTCCTGAAGTGAAGATCACCAGCTGGTCTGAAAACTCTGCTTAACCGTTACAAAAAAAAGAGCCTGTGGGCAAGGAAAAATCCTTATATAAAGCTGGTGCAAAACTAAGTATGTCTAGCAAAAAAAAAAAAAAGGTAAAAAACATTAACCCCCACCAGCCCACTCCAAACCCTACAGTGAAATTGAAATATTTCACAATTTCAACTGATTTTATATTGTTTCAATATTCTTAAAATGAAATAGCGTTTCTTGAACATTTTCAAAATTACGGGCTGTTGAATAACAACTACACATTTTCAATTTTGCCTTCTGCCTGTCTAGTCTACTCTGTAGTTCCTATTTCACATTAGAACTTGTCTGTTCCCTTTGTCTTGTTAAAAAGAAAATAGTCAAAGGAGACAGTTTGGCAAATAGTTCTCTTCAGACAAATCATTGTGGCATGTGACACTTTGAGGTCAAACGCTGAAGTATTCCCTTCTAGTTTAGTAACCTAAAGGCCTTTAAAATATAGGAATTGAGATTCTAAAGGAAAAAAAAATGACAAAAAATGTTAATAGAGTGAGTTGAGTGCTACAATAAGAATGTATTGATTAAGTATGTTTCTGTGTATAACCTGTATTTACTTTTTCTTAATATAGGATAATTCATTTGAATTTGAAAAACGTAGAAATGAACCAGTGAAATACCAGAGAGAGTTGTGGAACAAGACTGGTGAGTCATTTTAGAAAAAGAACAAAAGATGAACTGTGAGGAGTGAACTTTTATTTTATGTGAACATGTTTTCAGGAGACTACTTAGAATATTTACACTTTGTAGTGATTGTTCTTTGAGATTACTGGAATCATGACCAAATTCTCACTCATACCTGTGGAGCAGGTATGAGCTGTGGTGTGGGGTTTCACTTGATTTTATTTTTTTTCAGAAACTGGTTAGAAAACCAGCTGTAGCATTGCTCTATTTTGAACTGTTATCTTTGAAAAATCTTAGTGGTTCTCCAGCTTTTTAAGAGGCTCCCAGTGCAAACCCTTTATTCTAATGCCATTGTTGGTTCACACTCATTCTGCTTTAGTTTGTTTTACAAATAATATAAATGATATAAAATGGAAGAGTTTACTTTGTAAGTCATGAATGAATACCACAAAGGGGAAGATGGTAACTTGCATCTCATTTCAAATAGAGTAAAGTCTTTTGTTGTGATGCTTAACTGTAGAAAATATAGGTAGGCACAGAAGTGAAAACGTTAATAAGTTTTAAAGCATAATTCATCATGGTTGGAACACAGAATGTTCTACTCTGCTGTCTGAAAAAGGAAGAACTTCCTCTCTGTAGTATGAGTTACCTCTGATATTGAGGTTTCATATTATGGAATATGGATAGTGTTGCTCTGTAAAATAGCATGTATTTTCAACTTTATCTGTGTAAGCACTGTTAAAGCAACTTCTGCTTTGTTTCAGTTGATGCAATGAAGAGAGTGGAGGAAATAAAGCAAAAACGCCAAGCCAGATTTATTATGAACAGGTGAGGAGAGGTATTTGTATTATGGGAACTCTTGCAAATCTATATCAGACAGTCAGACTTTCCAGAGAAATGACGATTAAGAGTTTTAAATGCTTATTTGCTTTGTTACGTATACAGTAGTCCAAACGATGAGGTAAAATAGTTTGAATGGACTCTGCTGTCATAACTAGTACGCTATATTGGCTGTCAATGAAAGCAGCTTTTAGACACTCAGTGGTAATAGTTGTATTTCATTGTTTGTAGCTTGGAGTCTCAGGTTTAAACAAATTTCTGATAAGAGTTGATGCAGTGCTGGCTTTCTTTCTGATTTTGTATCCAATATGTACTTGAATAGGTTTTCAAATAATTATTTTTATTTCCTTACAGTCACAGTTATTTACTATTTATATACCTTTAGCTAAATGTGTGTCATGAATTAAACAGAAAACATACACCATCTCTTTGAAGGTAATTTAATTTAATCCCACCCCTCCACAGATTAAAGAAGAGCAAAGAATTGCAGAAGGCAGAAGATATCAAAGAAGTCAAACAGAATATCCACCTTCTTCGTGCTCCACATGCGGGTAAGAACTTGATTTACCTGGTTTGCTTATACTTGTGTATACAATTTTGTGATGAATATTGATCTTTGTTTTGTATGACTTATTCTACTGATCGATAATTCTGTGCATTTTTGTACAATTAATTTGGCTATTGAAATGTGGAGAATAGCTCTTGCCATTAAATGTGAGCAACATGCTTGTTTTGAATCAAACATAACTTTTTATTTATGTAGTCCTGCATTCATCCCTGCTCCTTATTGCAGTGTTTTAATTTTATTGCACTCAATATCTGGTACTTTCAGAACTGGAAGTCTGTTAACCAGTGCATTTATGTAAGTCTTCCCTTTGAATTGAATCATTTGAACTCACAGCCAGTATCATTGATTGATATAAAATACAGTAGATAAATTGTTTTTTGATTTTGTTAGCTAACTGTGAAAATATAGTTTTTTTTTTTTTGTAGTTCACTGTGTGATGAAACTTACATGAGAATACTGTTTCTGCAGTGTAATTCTAACTTTTTTAATATAATGGTAATTTTACTAATTTTCACTAAAACCTCTGTCTAGTACTGATAAAATATTGTATATTCTTTGTCAATGAACTGAGGCTTTTAAGTTGGTTTTGAGTTGCAGATACCTATTCATCCTAAATAATTATCTGTTTTCCAAACTCTTTATTACAAGTGCTAGTTTGTGTTAGATGATGTTGATAAAAATGGATTATAAAGATGATTTATTTTTAAAAATACAGCTGATGGAACACAGTAATAGAGAGAAGTTTAAAAAAACTATATCCATTAGTTTTTGTTCAATAAAAAATTACTAATGATTTTGTCTTAGTTGGAGGTAGGTGGGATACATTATTAGATGTTAACTAGAATTCTGTTGCACATTTTTTCAATTTATGTTTGTATTACATACAATCCTAGACTGTAGCTATGTGAAACAGGCTTTTGTCAGGATTTATTTAGGCTTAATTATTTTTCTTTGTTTTTTGGCTTTGCTTATGTGAAGTGAATGATGCACAATAACATGTAGTGCATCTGTTTCTCAACAATCCATTTCAGTGCTCTGGATTAAAGAGAGCAGAAACAAACGTCAGTCCTGGATTTTTTTTCTTTTTGGTAGTGTTATTAAGAGTTAACATCATGGCAATCCAACAAAACATTCAGGAGTGCTTAAATCTTTATATATAATTTAGTGTGTGAAGGCCATTGGTCTCTTAAAAAGAAAAAAATGTTTTTTTTCTTTTGCTCCTATGCAAACTTCCGGTAGGTATTGCTAGCTATATCAAAGTTTGTTTTACTAGATTAAAAATATGTTGACTGCATTTTAGATTTTGCATAAAAACTGTATCAGCTTTTCTATTATAGCAGTTCTGGAGTTTTAGGTGGTGATGGAGGTTAACAGTAAATAGTTTTAAGCTTGGTGGGTTTACTGCTGAACAACTGCTGAATACATTCAGGCTGTTTTGCCTGTTGCGACATCCTGAATTGAATATTTCTTTGTTTTGAAGGCAAACCAAAACAGCTGGAGGAGAAAATGGTGCAGAAGCTGCAAGAGGATGTGGCTATGGAAGAAAGCTCTTAAAATGCCTGTATTTTTTATTGTCATCTCTTCAGCAGTTAAAAGTTGCTTCCTGCTTTGCCCGGCATCGTTCAGAACTGTGCTTGCAGTTGAAGAAAAGTACATTTTAATGAATAGTGGATGTTTACAGTTTGAATGATTTTTGTTGTTATAAAAAATAAGATGGATAATGGTTTGGGCAGTACTTCGGTTATCTAAGTTGAGAAAATTTTGTCAGCAGGATGAAAAATAAAGCATATTATTTCAGATACTACGTGTTCTTTCTTACCCAGAAAGAAAGTGTAATTTTCCTTTTCCCTGATAACTCGAGGAGTAAAAGAGCCTTTTCTTATTTTTTCTCTTCTTCTGTAGTCGCAAAAGCAGATAAAAAATATATTCTAACGGTTACAAGGTGGGGCAGGATGTATTATTTTTCTTTGGTGCAATGTGGAAGATTTATTTTCGCTCCGGTTATTGGGAACATCTTTCAGTTTGTTATGAATGCAGATTGTTTGTTTTATCTCCTCTTTAAGTCGGCTTTCCCAAAATTACAGTGCAATTGACATCTAAACTTGGCAAAAGCTAACATTGATGTAGGACTTACTGCCATTTGGAAGATAGTAATGGTGATAGCATCTGGTCCGAAGTTGGAACCACCATCCTCCTGTGCTATTGAAATTCAAATGTGACATGTAATCATGCTGATTAAGATGCTGAATAAATCACGCTTCTGACTGTTTTTACCTATTGCTTGGAATTATTTTGATAGAAAGGAAGCTCATATTAAGCATAGGTATTTTGCATATCGTAGTGGTATTTATTCTGTGTCGTCAGACTGAGGTAAATTCACTGCTTTTTTAAACTACAAACAGTTTATCTACAACAGTGTGATTAGAGAAGCATTTAAAATAGCATTTACTTCCTTGTTGGTGATAATCGCCCTGAAAAATAGTAATTTGTAGCTCTATTCCAAACTTGAATATGTGCTATATCAACTGGTAAAATTCCTCATACCTACTGCCTGCAAGTGTTTTGTGTAGTTCAGAAAAGCCGTATTTGAACACATTAAAAGAGGTGATAGGGACTATGTGAAATAGCTTTTTCATCTCTTGATTTATGAATGATGTTTAAAACTTTGACATATTTAAGTGAGATAAAAGTTCTAGTAATATAAACATATTTTCACATAATAATTTCCTGTAATTTAATTGTAACCATACATTTGAAGATCAAATATGAGCCTCAATGTTAAACTTTCATGCAAAATTTTTCTTCGGAAAGTTTGACTTTAATTTTTACTTTTTCCTGTAAAGATTTGCATTCTAACTCAGTAGAATGTATTTACTGTTCAAAACTGTCTATTGCTAGTATATGGGATGAAAGAAATTGGTTTGAAATGTTTTACAAATTATAAATAATCTAGTTGTCGCAGGAGTGTCATGAATCTGCAGAATTGCATTAGGAATGCGAAAAGAATGTTTATTTTTTGCAAAAGTTCTAATGGTTTATAAGTGAGTGCTACTTAAATACTCATTCACAGTTTTTCAGTGTTTGGTTTGCACTGGTACACACTGTGTATTTTAACCCTGTCTGTGCATTGCAGTCTTGGTGTGTCTAAAGGGATCAGAGGGTTTTTTTTCCACCTCTGTTGAATAGGCTTGAGGCTACAGGTTGATACGTCTTTGGATTCTAGTTTTGTATTACACTGGCTCACTAGTGACTTTGGCAAAAGCATTTATTCTCTCAGAATTTCAGCTCATAAAATGTTTTCTTAGATGGTTGTGGTGTTTTTTTATTTTTTATTTTTTTTGGTGTGGCCTGTTTTACCAAAATATTTTATGTCCTTAATCCTTGAAGTGGGATACTGAAATCTCATTACAGATTTTTTTTACTGAATTTTAAAGAGCTAATGTTCAGTGAATGCCAAGTTTTAATTTTCTCCAAAAATTGTAAATTAATTTTGTGCTAAGCAGAGAAAGGTGATGAATCCCATCTGAAGTTATGCATTATGTATAAACAATCTCTGACTTCATATGGGGGTTTTTTAACATTAAATAACTTATATTACATGGTATCTGTGGTTTTTCTGTCCACTTATCTTCAAATGCGCTGCAATACTTAGGACACGCTTGTGTCTCTGTGGGATTCTTAACCCTTTTTTATGAAGGTCTGTCAGTGAAGTAGTCATTGTGCAGCAGCTGAGGAGAGCCATTTGGGGAGTACACTACAACATAAATCCTATGCATCCTGCCAGTTGTATGAGTTGCTTAACCTGTGTACCTCTTTCTAATCAATCTGTGTAATAGTACAATTGCAAGCAAGGGCTATTTGGAAGTTAATACTGCAGTTGTCCATCATTGTGCAGGTATGTCATTTCCTTGAGGAGCAGAGACTTGAAGCCTGCTGTGAATACCTTGTGAGTATGTAGGATGTAAGTGAACAGTTAAAAAATTTGTCTTGGGTAACAGCTTTCCACTTGAATTGTTTAGCTTGGACATGTGCTTGTGGAGGCATGCAGCCATGTGGAGTCTGGGTGCCCTTGCCTGACTCGTGCCTGTGGGGTCCAGAGAGCCCTGGGGCTGGTTATAGTCCCCAGAGATGCCTTTATAGATCTTCTATCAAGTATCACTCTTCTTCCATGTGTGGTTATCGTCATCTGAGACCCTGCTGGTCAGGGGTGTTGTGTGGGGCGCCATTTTTGTCACACTTGGTAAGCCCATGGCCTGCACTGAGTGACGCCTTCTTAGAAATAATGATTGCTTTAGTTTTTGTGGGATGCTAAATTAGCGGGAGATGGAAAGAAGTGTTTATTTTGGTGTATTAGGCTGTGAATTAAACGTGGGTCTGCCGCCAAAGATGGAGGAACAGTGCTGTGGTACCAGTGCCGGGTGGGCGGGGCACGTTCCTGAGGTAAAACGGCCCTGAAACTGCTGCCCCTGTGCCCATGGAGAGTGCGGGCCTGCTGCTCTGATCTGCGTTTTGTCAGAGGTCATCTCAATGTTTTTGTAAGAAGTAAGATCTGGAGATGTTTCTTTTTAATCTTGGTCATTGATTGGTTTGGTAATCCATCGATTCTTGCTTCACTTGTCTGTGGAGTCTGCTGGGTTTTGGTGAAATCTTGATTCCAAGTCAGAAAACTACTGAAAACATTTTAAGTGGTGGGTGGTGGGGGAGGTTTCTGCTTTGGTTTCTTGTTTTGCTTGCCTTTGTTTTCAGTCTTTCAGTCTTTCCTTTGCAAGCACTGACTAAAAGAGTGTGGAAAAGAATGAAAATTATTGCTTTCTGTATAATCAAATTATGCTGACCATGTCTTCCCATGTTTTTGAAAGATCTGACTTTCAGTACTTTGTAAGGGAAAAATCTTTGGGAATTTGTGGCTAATGGCAGTTTTGCAAACTAGTTGAGAAATGAAAGGTGTTAGATATAGTAAACATATTGAAAATAAGATTTTTTTTTTTCTGTAAGTATACAGAAAAGGTTACAGATTATAAGCTTTGTTTGACCCTTTTCTTTCTATCCTCCTAAATATTAGATTTGTTTGGATGCCTTTTAAATATTGAAAAATAGTTCCTAAAAGAAACTTGATGGTGACTGGAAACTTTCATTTTGCAATAAAATGTGGGTGTATATGTTGTAATTTATATAGCTAACTGACTTTGGATATTTGCAGCTTTATAGTAATAGAGCGATGGAGCCCCAAACACATACAAGATCCGTCCTTTTGCAACATGAAGAAACATAAATCAGTTCAATATGTTGACATGGTCATATGTGTCAATGGCTGGAAAAGCAATATAGACAGCTGCTAATAGGTCCAAAGGCTTATGTCCCAAGAGAAGATATTTCAGCCTCCAGGCTGTTCAATTTCTCAATTACTGTTCTGGTCTCAAAAATTCAATCTCCTTCACCAGCCTAACTTATTTATGGATTGCACTGAACTGCGACCAGAGAGAGTAGAAAGCAGAAATAAATCAACCACTGATAAAATTAAGTCTGCTTGTTATCTATCTATTTTTAGATTCTAATTTTAAAAGGCCTTATGCAGAGAAATACAGAAGATTTTTTAAAGTTGTTATCAGTAATAAGCAGTCCAAATTCTGCAGTCGGCTATTATGATTTAATTTCAAGGTGTCTAAACAAAAGGCACTGAATACTTTGGTGTTACTTGCTAAATACAGGGATGTTTTTTCCTGTGACCTGATGACATGATTATAGCCATGATGCTTTGAACAAGCAGGATTACTCAGGAATAGGTAGGGACAGAGTGGATTTGTGGAGAGAGCTGAGTTTGAAGACATTCTTTGGTGGTGGTGTTTTTTTCCCCCTCACTTAGATCTTTCATTTTATGTTTTGTTTGGTGAAGTCACTGTTGTTCATTAAAATGTTCTCTGAGTACTTCTTAAAAGTGAAGCAACAGCAGTTTATCTCATACATATATATGGCAGTGATGGTATGTTACTGAATAAAGGAAGATATCAGCTGTAGCTCTACAAGCAGCATGATTAGTGAAATTATTTTGGTATAGGAAACTGAGTCCTGAACAGAAACAGATGAGTTATTTATAAGGCATTAATATTGTGCTTCCATGACTTATCGCCTGGAGTTGAGGTGGGGGTCTCTGCATAACTGAAAAAAAACTTCTTGTTTACTGTTTATGTAAGCTGTTTTCTGCAAAGCTCCACTCCGTGCTAAACTTGCTGATTAAGAGAATTGCTTCGGTAATCCACTTCGACTGAAGTGATTCTTGAGTTAAGAATTTGAGAGCTTTCTTAGTTCTTGTCAAAGTAAAAATCTGTCAAAAATCTGTCTGTGTTGAGGCTAGCAATGGTTACAATATTGCTGTTTATGCAAGTAATTTTAAGCCTCACTACGGAAATTCGCCCTAAAAAGCGGTAGCAGGTGAGGTGTGTGGTGGAAAGATCAAATGTTTTTTCTCTCACACAACGACCATTGCCTGTCATTCCTAGCACCGAACAAGTTTAGATTGCACTTCAAATCCCCATGTATTCAGGCTTTACATACTACCTGACCCAAAACTTTGGGACAGAGTAGTACAGGACATACAGGTTTAGCTCTCTTCATAAGGGTGCCTGACTTGAACTCAGTAGTCTTCGGTCTCAGCTGTGAAGAGAACTTTTTCTTCTAACGGGCTGAACAAACTGATGCTGGGCTTGAAAGTCAGAAAGAAGCAACCAGGCTGGTGCCTGGGCTGCTCCCGTCTTCTCTGTTTGGTTAGTTGTGTTTGGGTACAGATGGAAAGACGTTCAAGGTTAATTTGATTAGGAATACTGAGGATGAGAATAATCTTGGGGGATTTTTTGTTTTTGTTTTTTGAAATAGAAGATACAAGTATCATAATGTAATCCTAGTTCATGTGTGATATTAGAAAGAAGTAGTAGGTACCCTTGAGCAAGAAATAAATTCAGAATGATTTATGCATGAAGACACTCTAATCCAGAGTTCCTTAGGGCTTGGCCTTGTTGCTGCTTGGCCTGTCTCGTATAGAGGATCCCGCAGGATATCTGGGGAATACTGTGATGCTGCTTTTAAAGGACGTGTGCTTTTTCTCCATGGATGCCTACCTCTGTGTCTGGTGTTGACCTAGGAGGTGATTTTGTCGCTGGCACTGTCAGAAAGCTGTGATACAAAAGTGACAGGAAGCATTTCTCACTTTCCACAGCTGATGTAGATTCATTTGTTTCCAAAGAGAAGGAGATGGCTCTCTGAAAATTGCTTTTACTGTCTGTTGAAGGCTTTCTACAGCAGACATACAGAATTCAGGTTCTGCTTAAAAACACAGAGCTGTGAACACAGGAGCCATTCTTAGGTCAAACTAAAGCTGCTTGAGAAGGGTAAAAGCCTGTAAGTCTCATAACAAATTTATCCACGTTCTCTGTTGGTGGGAAAATAGTGTCTGCAGGTAGCAATATTGCAAGTGTTTCCAGTGATCGAAACCATCTGCACTTCACTCAGTTCAATTGGTTTTGTTACTGTATCATATGTAGTGATCTACACTAACTTGGTCATACGAGGAACATCTAAACTGTGCTCTCTGCGCTTTCTAAGGATGTGCTAAATTTTGCTGAACTACTTTCTTCCAGAATAGCTTTTCAGGCAGCCATTTGAATCTGACTTAAGTACGTGAGTTTCATGTATTTGTCCAAATCTTGCTAATAGTTTTTCATTTTCTGTGGCAATCAAGTTGAGTACAATTTTAGAAACCCTTAAAATTTTTAGGCTGAAAATACAGGAACTTTCTCTTTTATTCTTTTTTTTTTTTCTTTTTTATCTAACTGTCGTTTTGGCCAATACCTGCTAGCTTTTTCCTTCATGTTTTGCAGAAAGAAGATCAAATTCAAATTCAAGTTTCTCTTTGTTCACATTTCTTTTGATTTTAAAACTTGCCAGGTCATTCGCTATTTTCTCTTTCTAAATCTTTAGTGAACAGACAAGTCCATGACAACCTGCATGCATTGGACATCATGTTTAGGACTTTGCTTTTAAGAGAAGTGAGATAGACAACATTATAAAAAAATAAACAGACACACAAAGAAGAACTGCAAAGGGATTAAATTCTGTCAAAACAGATCTCAGCAGATGGGCATCTGCTGCTCTTAACAAGCCAAGAATATCACCTTGAATGCTCTTTGTTCATGAGAACTATGAGCTGGAAGTGAGCAGTGCAGTTGTCTTAAATGCTTGAGCAACTACATAGTTGCTTGTAGATGCAGGGAAGTGTTCACCAGTATGGAGTTTTATGATTCCTTTTTATGAATTACCTTTTTAAAGGTAATTTCTGACATCCTAAATACAGTATGCCATTTCCCTTCCCACACACTGCATGTAATAGCTGGGAGGTGAGTAGACAGCTACAAGTCAGCAGAGCTGACTTTTATTCCTGGCTCTGCTTTCCCCAGTGAGTGTATTCAAGTTGCTTAGCTTTTCTGAGTATTGTCTAAAATGGTCTACCTGATCCCAAGGAGTACGTTCTCTCTCTTTCAACTTTTTCCTGTTCAGTAAGGGATTCAAGTGGGACTCATGCAGCGGTTAATCTTAATTTTATTGTAGAAGCCTACAGGACATCTTTATGTCATTTCAATCTATGTTGTTTCACCAGCTCTGAAACTGGTTGTTTTAATTCATCCTTCCTGTTTGTTTATTTATTTATTTATTGATAGATTTGGGTCACCACCTGGGTACTTTAGGGCCAGCTTCAGTCATGAGACAGTTTTACTGGTTATGGTGGAAGTCAGTTGGGACTGCTAATGAGCTCGCGTGATACAAATCCGTATAACAGGCCCGATGCAGTGCCATTCACTAACGGCTCCATTGACCTGACCCCATACACCTGACTGCAAATAAAGAAACTCCCATGAGAACAAGAACTTGGCTGCTGTTTTACTAGGCAAATGCCTAGGGTGTGGGACATCTTATTTCTGCTGCTTCTGCTGAAGTTAAATAATTACACATTCTAGTAGTTCTTAGATTTTGTAACATTTTGTGTTCTATATGGTTTTCTTTAAGCTGTGTTTCAGAAGCTCTCTCTGCTTATGCAATTTAGAAATCATAATAGACCAGCATAAGTCCAGTAAGCAATCAAATTTAGCACCAAAATCTCTGTATTTATTATCACTAGGGAGACAGGGTAAAAGTGCTGAAATATTCCCCAAATATTCACTGAGGATGTAGTCACATGTATTGTGTGATTACAAGGTTGCAGACTTTTATTTATAGCCTGAAACGTAATCCAGTATTTTAAAATGTAATTTAAAACCTTTTTTCCTTAGCCCTCAAGCTTATGAAGAATGTATCTCAGCCAAGTATGAATGCCTTAAAGAAGTGATGTCTTACTCTGCAGATAAGCAAAACGGTGAGACACATTTCCACTATATTAAATCCAGTTTTAATTCTGAAACTTGAGTTAATCAAAATCAAAACTGTCGACTCTTCGGTTTGTTTCAATGCAACAGCATTTGATTTCATCTCGCAGTCCAAAAATCTCCCTTACTACCTGACAGTCCTGAAGGTTTTTAAGCTGAAGTTGTTATTGATAGTAAAAATCTTTCTGGCTTACTGAAAATTCAGACGAAGGCAAATTGAGCATCTAAATAAACAGTATGCGGGTTGCTATACTAAATGTATTATGTGTTTTCATCAATAATTCTTAAATATCTACACTTTGTCTTTGAAACACAACAAAGATGACCCAGTTAATTGGTGCTGGAAAATCACGGATGAAAATTATGAGGGAGAATAAAGCCCTTGGCTGATTTGTATGACCTATGTTTTAGAAACTTGATCTGATTGAGCCATTGAAGCCTGAAGGAAACAAGTATCTGTCTTGAAAACTTCATGATGGGATCCCAGATAATCAGTAACCTAGGGCATACTTCTAAGGATGCAGAAAATGCAGTCAGAAAAGCTTTCCTTTCTTGGATTAAAAAAAAAAAAAAAAATCCTGAAATGAGTTTTAACATCCAGTCACTAGCATTTGAAACCCTAAACAATCACTGAAATGTCTTTTGCTCTTCTTTCGCCAACTTTATATTTATTAGATGGTAAGAATTGATACAGAAGCCAGAACCTGAAGAAGGTATTTAGTATATTGTGATTCAGCTGCCTGGCTAAAGATCTCGCTTTGGCAGTTCCCAAACTGATCTTGTGAAGTACTCCTGAGGGAAGGAGACTTCTTTCCAGAACTGTCCTCCTTTGGTATGGCCATCTGTCTCTACACAGTCATTTGGGCAAAATATAAACTACAAGCAGGAAATTGCCCAGTTGCCAGATTAGCTGCAGAATATGCACTAACGCTCTCCTCATTCGTGAGGATTTAGTGCCAGGGTTCTTTGCTAGGGATAAAACGCAATATCATATTTTCCCTTCCTGTCAGTGTTGGATTATAAACTAAATCCTGCTCGTTTTACTTTCAGAAGTAGTCCCAAAGGATTTTGGTGGGATTAATTGCATATGAAAAAGCAAGCAGGATTTGGCATTTTGTGTACTTTGAAAATGAAATAGAGGTAAACATTATCAGAAGCTTGAGCTTACTGATGCTATTTCAGATTGTCTTGTGATCTGAATCTTTTCTGCTGAACGATTCTTTAAAGATGCTCCTGTAACTTTAGAAAAATCGCTTGAAGTTCTGAAAAGGAAAGGGAAGAAAGCTGTTTGTGTAGGACTTCAGTTCAGCAAAGACTTGAAATAACTACTTAAGTCTCTCTCCCTCTCTAGAGTTAGGCACATATTTATGTGCTTTTTTGACTCTAGGAGTTAACAAAGAAGTTGATTCCTTTTTTCTCACATGTACATATATTTGTTGCTGTATTTTTTTTTCCCTTATAATATTCTAAAGCTACTATTGGGGAGAGGTTGCAAAACATCTTTATGATACATTGGGGAATAATACCCTGGAAAAGCTTTCTGTTCTATGGGTTTACAGTTTGAGGAACAAATTTTAATTCTGGAGACAGGGTAGGGGAATGTAGGGGTGAAGAGCTCCAAGAAATAAAAGTCAATACTTGATGAACTTGAGACAGTTGTAGCATCAACTGTCCTAGATTTTATATGAGGAGGGAGTGGAGGAAGCTCTGTCAGAACAGATCTAAACCAATTTTTTACCCTCTAATGTTTTGTGATCCATTTTTATGGCTTTTCAGGAGGTAAGGATATTTTGCCTACCTTAGTCTTTGACCTTTTTGAGCTTGCCAATTTATAATTAAAGATTGATTTGGAATGCTGTGTAAAATCTGTTTCAATTACTTGTTCTCCTGCAGACTTGAACTGTGAGTTTATTATACTCCAGAAGGAGCCTTGGGGGAAGGTTGGCTTTCCTGGGGAAGGAATGGAGGGGTCCTGGGTGCCCAAGTGCCCTGGGAGCACAGAGCATGTGGGCTGGGAGGTGAAGAAAAACAACGTTTTATCTTATTCAAGTTCTTCAGATATGGAGGATGGACCTAAGCTGAGAGCCAGGATGGCCTGGTTAATCCCAGTACCCCAGGGGCACAACCAGTTTTCAGACACTAATTTCAATATCCTGAAAATCAGTAATAATCTCAGGTGGAGTCAGTGAGCCTCTATGGAGGCTGAGCCACGGAGAAGGGAGGAAGTGTTGCTTGATGCCTTGAGCTCTAGAGCTGCAGGTTTTCTGTGCAACACGGGTTCCTTGCTGCTGCCTGTTATTTTTCTATCTGTAAAATTAAGGCTAAATAGTTAGCAAGGATGACATCCAGTCCGTCTTGAATATGTTGTGCCTTGGGGTAGAAAGGAGCAACCTGTACCCGAGGCCATCCCTTATTCTAAGGAGACAGACCCCACAGCAGCTGTTGTGCAGGCAGTGCGGAGCAACAGCTTTTGATAAATGAGAAGTTTCTCTTGTACTTTCTCACTGCCCAGCAGCTGTTCGCTCCAGCCATCATTATTATCCTTCGCAGCATCACCCAGAGCTCTCCGTACCTGTCCTCTGTCTCCTTGCATGGTGGTGTCTAGGCCTTTGTTAGTGCAATGGTGCTGCTATGATAAACATGTCTTGGGCAGTGATGATACACAAACAATAATTCAGCTGCATTTTGAAAACTCCGTGTAACACGTTCATGTGAAGCCTAAGTCCATGATTCCTGTCCTGAAGTTCGTGTTCTGAGGAAGCATATTAACTACTTCAATGAACTAAAAAGACCTAAAATAGCATGATGTGGCCTTCCCCTGGGGCAAGGACGCAGTGCTCTACTTGTCTGAATCTCTACATCTGCTGTCTTATTCGGTTACCTTATGTGTCAGCAGTCCAGAATTCTTTGTGGGGGCATAGGTAATGAATTGTACATGATAGCTTTCTTACTGTGGCTGCATGATCCGGGTGATTTAATGCCACACTCATACGGTGACAGAGCAGCAGAATACACCAGACCCCAAGACCTAGATGTAAAATAATTGCTGTGGTGATCTTTGCCTCTAATTCCAAATAGGAGGGAAACCTGATGCATGGTTTAAGTGCTGAAATACATAATGCAGTTTTAGTGTTTTTACTGGGAATCATTCACATTGTTTTTAGGTACTCATCCATCATGTGGTAAAATTGTTGTTTATCAGAAAGTACAAGAACCAAAGGCATAATTTCATGTAGGTCGATAGTAGGGAAGCACAGGAAATTCTGGGCATTGCTTTTCACATCCCTTTTTGATTATTTCTTTTGAGTTATCCTGATTTGATCTTGGAGGTTTCCTACTCTATTTTAGGCTGTCTTCTCTAAATATTAATAGTGATAAATGAAAACAGAAGATGTCATTATTTAATCTTTTTACACATGCTTTCACATTTAGCAAAGCAGCAAGGTGCAATATCAGAGCATGTTTAAGACAGTTTCAGTCCCCATTTTTAGTTGTGGTACATTACCTCTATAAGCAGCAGCTGATAGTAAGTACAGGATAACTACTTGAGTGAAATATGTGCTACATCTTTTAATTCTCAGTGCCTGGGTGTTTAGTGTGAAGCGTTATTTTATTGGTTAATATTGCTTTGCAGCAACATTAGTAGGAAAATGGGAAAGTTATGAAGAGGCTCTACAGATACTGCAACATACCAGAGAAGCGAGATTGTCATTTTTATCCTTCAACAAATTACACCCACTCCTTACTGTATGAGTGATGCATTTAATTTATTTTCATCTATGTCCTATTGATCCCACAGTAGTCATGCATTTCATTTCATTTGTTACCAAATCTGCACCAATCTGATCTTGTGGCATCTCATTTAGATTTTGAATTACGTCATTGTCTTGCCATCTGTTAAAGCCCTGTGTCTGCTGAGCACTATTGTGAGAGAGCCTCCAATTGCTAGCCAAGTCAGAGAAGGTAACAGATTTTTAATTATACACACAGGATGGGAGTGGTGGGGGACTGAACAGTGAATGATTATTGCTCGGACAGTGCTTGTGTCTCTCAAACAGCCTGCTAACAGCATGCAGTCTACTAGAAGTAGCTAATGTTATGCATGCGTGACTGCTCTTTGGAGATAAGCTGAGGGAAGTGGACTTCCTGTAGGGGTCTGTAATTGCTGGGTGCCCAGCTGTGTGAGAAAAGTGGGTACAGAGTTAATCACAGTTTTGGTAGCTGGAAGAAGCTGAAAGCTCCCTGTGACCCACCTTCTGACCTAATGCATGCGGAACCTATGGCTTCTTGCTTTGATAAATGAGAAGGCCCATATAAATAATTGCTTCCCCTATTGATTAGAATTTAGAGTAGGCCACTTTGGAACTGAAAATGAAGAGATGAGGTGTACAGAGCCTCTGTCTGTTGGATGCATACTGTCTTCAGACCATTTTGCACCAGCAGGTTGCTAGCTGCTCACTCATCCTGTCTCCACACATGGATCTCAATTTCCTCAGAAGATTCAGGAGGGAAGAAGCCCTAGCAGCACAAAGCAGTTCTGCTATTTTGTTGGGACAAAAATCCTGTAAGATTTAACAAGAACTTGTTCTGCTTTATTCTCCTTTTCGTGCCTTTACTAGTGTACTTGGAAAGTAAAAGAAGCCAAGAACATCTATGGCAGCACTAAACTGAAGATTGAAGAGCGAAGTGTGTTTGCAAGGGTTGTCCTAAACTGTCCTGGCTAGTGTTTTCCATTCCAGCCCTGGCTCCCCTAACTGGAGTGTTTCTTTCATCAGGGCATTTCTTTTCCCAGAGCTGCTTGTTCCCTGATATCAGAGAATAAATTTTAAAAATGGCAGGAAAGCCCGAATTTGTGTTTCTGTTTCATCTCTGTTCTGCTTTTCTGCCTCTGCAGGTAGTGAAAGAAGCTGTAAGTTAACTTTCTCTGCAGAGCTGTTCCCTTGTACCAGAGTGCTGCTGGCGTGCTCGCACTGCTGGCCTGGGCTGGTGGTGGTTGCGGGTGCTCTCTGCGTGCCTGGAGGGTGCCGCTCACTGTGGGCCAACCCCGGAGAGGTTTCCCAAACACTGAAATAGCTTTTGGAGGTGCGGGGATAAGACAGTCCCAAAGCATGATCAATGCCCTTTGCGTGTCATTGCAACTGTAAAGGGCTTGTATGCTGAGCATGTTGGCTTTGTTGGTGTGCAGCTTTCTGCTCAACAGCAGTCCCTGCTTCTATGCACAATGCAAAGTACTTAATTCTGGAGGTTTTTACCAAGAATGACTAATTGAATGACTGGTTATAATAAGGGATGTACAAAATACGCTGATGACTTGATTTTCCCCTCTGCTGGACACTTTATTATACCACACTAATCAGTGTTATGACTTCTGAGATTTCTCTCTTCTGTTGATGTAAATATAGGCAATGGAAGCAAAACCGTGTGGAACTTAATTCTTTAGTCATCATATCTCCAACCCTGCTTGAAGACAGCCCTGTTGTCAGAGCCAGGCTTCATGTGCTCCAGATTGCCAGGTTGTTACTGATTCGTTTAGTGTGTAGATGAGTGCATTTTAGTACTGTGACTGAGACGCAAATTTACTTGCTAATTCTCAGTGAGAGCTTCTCATCATTCTTGGATAATCCAGGGGTAAGCTAAGTTGGAGAAACTTTGACAAAATTGGACGGGAGGTCGATTGTTTTGGATATTTTATTTTTCTATGCAGGTCAGACGAATGTATTTTCAACATGGTACCAATCAGAAAGGCAAAGCAAATACAAGTTTCTGAGTCAGCAAAGTGCCATCCAGGGTAGGAATTAAAATAAATGGTACAAATTATTTTGACAAAAACAAATGAATCTATAAATGTACCTGTTTAAGCTAATAAATCTTTTCATTAGTGTTCTTGCTGTGTCCTGGTATGATGCGAGCAAACACCTTTGTAGCTGAAGAAAAAATACAGCAGCATTTGTGTAGCTGCTACTGATGCACAGCACAAACAATTCAGGTTAAATGGGGGTGGGGGAAGAGAATTTAAGGGTGTCTTGAAATAATTTGTTCTAATGAATTGTGGCTTGCAACCAGAATAAGTGGTGCACTTCTAGAGCTGGGGAAGTATAAATTTTGTGGGATAATGTGCCATGTATTGGTGACAGTCTTTTTTGTACTCCCATCTGTGTTGCTGATGTAAGTTTCAAATGAGCTATCTTCAAGAGGTTTCACCGTTTGAGAGTTACACAGTGGCCTGTACAAGATGATATTAGGGCTTAGACATCTGCATCTTCGTAACTAATTAGAACTTGCTCAGTGTGGGCAATAAATTCAATTATCTCCTAAATTCCCCAGGCCAATGCTGAGAGAAGTCTGTGTGCAAAACAGAAAATGGTGCTTGTTAGGATTGGCTGATTAAAACCTGCCATAAATGTGGCATGGTTATTTTAATGTACGACTGTTATGTTCCCCTTTATATGAGAGGCCAGCATAAGGTGAATATATATATATACATGTAAGTATTTTATATTTANAAAATATACTTCATATTTATAGTTTATATATATATATTAGTTTATATATATATATGTATATATATGTATATACATACATACATGTATATGTACATATATAAAAACTATATATATATTTGCCAGGAATATCTGATTTAAAAATAGAAGAAAAATATTAAACCAAAACCAAATATACCCAGTATTAATATTACTAGCACAGCATACTCACCCAAGCTACGAGCATATTCATGATATGCTTTTACAGATCACTGAAACTTGCTTAAGTTTGTGATTATGCTTCCTGTGGACCTCACTGGTTCTTGCTATGTAATCTGGAGATTTGTATCGCATGCTTCAAGAAGGCACACAGCATTACAGCTTCCAGGTCATGTTGGTACACAGTTAGTAACGAGTTGCTATGAAAGCAGATCAGCCACTTGCATGATCAGATGCCTCTGTTAATCAGCGTGTGTGTGTGTGTCCAGTGCAGCGGTCAGCCGCAGCAGGGAGCCCTGGGCAACTGCTTTTACCTGCCCTCCTGCTGTGGTGCCAGGTAGGTGGGCTCACCACTGAGCTCTTCAGAGTCACCTTCAGACATTAAAATGTTGATGTGCAAAGTTTACCAAAGGGATAGGTGAAGAAAGCAAATGTGGCAGAAAGGGCATTGATAGATGGTGCTTGTGGATGGGGAGAAGTGATGCATTTCTTTTGGCTGATGCAGCAGGCTCAACTTGGATGGAAGTCATGGACGCTGAAAGTAATGAGTTTTTTTTGTTTCTTTTGTTTTGGGATCCTCTACTTCCCCATGACAGTGACAGAAACCTTCTACAAATAAGAGGAGATGGTAGGAGAAAAAAAATATATATAGATTTTAATTATAATTAGCCAAGGGGAATAACAACCTTTAAGAAAGAAGCCTAAGATTTGAACACACTTCTAGATATAAGCAAGGATTTTTTTTTTTAATTTCTTGCACAGCCAGAAGCTATTTTGGAGGAAATCCAAGGAAATAAACCTTGTACAATAAATAAGGTAGAGGTTATAAGACATCAGCTTTATAGTGACTATATAAATATCATTAGTACTTGAATTGCTTGACAGTGTAATAAGGGAAGCGTTTTTCTTTAATTTTGTTCTGGACAGTTGCTCTCTTCAGTGCTTACAATCTGAATTTTGAAGTTGAAATATTTAATACACAATTGTAGAGACAATGACTATGCTTGTCCTCATTAAGGTCCTTATTTGGAAAAATAAGAGTGGATAATAAGTGTAAGTAGGTATCTAGACAGCAGGGTCAGTAATAAGAATAGCCATCTGGTGATGACTGGCAGCTATACTTACAGAAAGAGAAATTAAACTGAGAAGCAATGGCTTCTAATTACACAGCTAAAAAAAGCCCTGACTGCTTGTTTACAACACACTGCTGAAAGTGTGTTGCAGCTAGGGCATGAGAAGAGATAACAAGTCCACTGATAAATGCAGGCAGGGAATGTGCAATAAAAAAATACCACTCATATTGGTATTTTGTCTTTAGTGGTGGCTGGGTTCATATTTTCTGTAAAGTCTTCCACTGACCCTGGGTATTCTGCCCATGTAAGGAGAGAACTTGTCTGCCAAGGAGCTATGGAAAAAGCCATTTCTCCAGTGTCTTGAGAGAAAATATTGATAATATGGAAAATGTGAGTAATCTTTGGAAGCTTGATCCTGCTGGCCAAAACCCCATCCAGTGTTACCCCCTCGTGACTATATCTTTGGGAGATTTGCCTACATAAAAGTGAGGCTTAACAAAGCTCCTTTAGTTTTAATATTGCTACAGATGGAAGTGCGGCCTAAAAATCTTGACATAGTGTCTCTGAGTTTTGAGAGGGGAAAAATAGTACTTTAATTTTTAGCATCATATTTCTAAGGAATAGCCAGTATGGTTAATATTCAGGATAGGTACTGTCTTGTGTCAAGCTGCTAATTACAGCCATATCAGCCAAAATCATCTGTGGGGAAAACCTTGATAAAATTAATAGAAAGAGGTTTATCAAAGAAAAGCACAATTTCATTAGAAACACACATTGGTGGGACTGGTGATTTTGATTAAAAAACATAGCGTGATTGCTGGTGAACCTTCTCTAGGACAGAGCAATCCTTCTCATTTATCTTGCCTTAGAAAAGGATGCTCATAATATTGGTGAAGGAAGAGTAAAATTAGAAGCACAACCAGAAGAGGGAGAAGAATGGATGTTTTCATGGAAGGGGGTTTGAAAGCTATGGAAACTGCAGCTTTGTTGGCAGTTTCATGTACAGACTATTTTATTTTTGTTTTCTTGCATAGCTGAAATACAGTTTTGAAGTGACTTTGAGGTTCTCAGCAGTTATTAGAACAAACAAGTGGCTCTCATTGCCTTGCTTGCCTGTCAGCAGCCCTTTGATGGATCACATGCCTGGTGTTATTGTTAGCACAACGCTTTGTAGTGTCACTGGCAAGAGTCAACTGGTGTAAACTGGATTTGAAACAAAGGAAACTCTATTAATCAACTCCAGAAAGGATGTGTCCCATTATCTCTAGGCTTGTAATGATCCTGTTTTAGTTCCCCACCTGATGTAAACTGTATTTTACAGAACATTTAATTTCTGTTAATTGGCTGATATTATACACTATTAGCAGGTGGTGATTTAAAAAAAAAAAAAAAAATTCATTGTGGGTAAACCCAGCAGCTTCTGTTTTGGAGGTGACTTCTAGCGTTCCCCATGTTATCCACCACACTGGCAACCATTCTGTTATAGCACCTTGTTATTATACCTTAATCCTATGTTATACCTTTGCTGTTTCATTTGCATGTCTGTTGTCTCAGCTGGCATCAGCAAATTCTTCTCAGCCAGCACCTAAAGAAGAGAGTCAGGAGGTCCTGATCCAGAATAACTTGCTCCCAAACTTGTGCATTGCTTTTGCAGGGCATGCAGCTCTTATTCCTCTGTGGGGTGGCCCATGCCATGATTGAACACTAAGCACTTCTGATGTGTTCGCTCTGTCTTCTCTTTCCTCCCACTCCTCACCACCCTCTTGGTTTCCCGCTCCAACAAAATGAAAAACCACTCTGGTCTGTGTGCTTGGCCACTGGATTTTTTCATTCCCAGAATTTTTCCTTTTTCTGTTTGAAACCTTCATGTGTCACCTAGTGGTTTAATTTGTTTCAAGGTATTTCTCTGGCAGTCTTGATTAGAGTCTGAGTGTCTTAATATTGAATGAGTCTTTGCAAAGCATGTAGTGTGCACATGGCAAAATGAGGCACAACGGAGAATAACAGGGTCATAGAGGATTCATTGGCAGAACTAGGAACTAGGTCCTGTTTTAGCCAAGAGGACATTTTGCTTGCTGCATCAAGGACGAATTCTTAATTTTCATAGTAATATATATATATATATATATATATATGTATATATATATATTAGTTCTCTTCAATGATTTGGTGGTTTGAACTGAATTCAGAGATGTGTCCATTCCTTTGATAGCACTGAGGAGTTGAAGGCAGCTTTGTTCTCTGGGTGAGTTTCATAGTGGGGCTGCCACAAACTGCTGCCCCAGAAGAACAGGAGACGGAGCCAGGGGTAGGGTGAGCAGTAGCCAGAATGGAAATGGTGGTGGGACCTGCTTATGCTGGAACTGCCACTGAAAGAAATGTAATCATGTTCAGCACCTACGCAGCAACAGGATCTTCCCTTTTGGTTATTTCTAAATGATAACCAATCTCTCAAAGTCTTTGCAAAACAATCTTTCACTTTCTGAATTTCGAGACCTCTTAAAATACATCCATCTTGCAAAAAACATTGCCTTGTTCTCCCAGGGTTGTAAGGTATCTTTCCCACTACACACAGGAATGAGGGAAATCAGTGTGCACATAGCTCTGTGGAATGAAGGAATCTCTGTTCTCCTTTTACAAATCTCCCTCAGCTTATTTCAATAGCATGCAAAGTTTCCCGTTCCCTTTGCCACCTGCGAGGCCTGCAATCCTCAAGCTACACAGCTGCCCAAACTAGTCCAGCTTTCTAAAGTACTTATTCTGCAAATGAACTGACTGCAAATGAAATCGGGAATCTTTTCTGACTCAGCCTCTTTGTCTATAAAGTCACTTTCATTTTTCCTTTTCATGTCCCTATCCTACTCTTCTTCCACGTTCTTTTCTTTGCTACTCTTCTATTCTTTCCTCACTTTCATTCTTTTCTCCCGTTGCTGTTTGTACTAGTCCCAGTTCTCCTATTTCCTTTCTGCATTCTTCCCTATTTATTCTCTTCTATCTATTGATCCATCCCCACAGAGCGGCAGGCTCATTTGTGACTTCTGTTGCGGCTGGGAGCTACGTGCAGCACATAGCTAGTTTCAGCTTCCTCCTCTCTCTCTGCTTTTGCCTCCAATGGCTTAGTTTCTGCAGCACAGATTTTTACTGAACACAATATGACTGAGGGGATGGCTTTTCTCCTAGACTGGATGATGTAGCAAGGCAAATGTCACACCAGATGGGTTTTGCCAGAGGGACATATAGGTACACACTGCTCTTTCAACACCCTGATGCATTATGGCGATACTGTCAATTGAAACAGCTGCTAAAGGATTTCAGAATCTGGCACTTGCACTGCAGCTTGTGTAATGCATTGCCTGTATTTGTGAAAGCACAAATGGCAAACAATGATTGATACAGTGTAAAAGCATAGCAGAAATAACTGTACTAGACTTCTGGGGTCTAGCAGAAAGTGGTTATGGTGGCGACGTTCTTCCAGCAGGGCTGTTGCCCGCTAGTGTTGTGGTCTCATTTCCAACGTTGGGGTGGCATGGAAGATGCTCCTGCTGGCACCCACTTCAAAACTTATGGGCTACCGCCCTCCGGGGCTGGCTACTGTCCAGAAGCAACCATCTTGAAAAATCAGTGGTTGATTTGAAAGGAATGTATTCCTATAGCCCAGACCTTTTCTTTTTTCTTTTTTCTTTTTTCTTTTTTCTTTTTTCTTCTTTTTTCTTTTTTCTTTTTTCTTTTTTCTTTTTTCTTTTTTCTTTTTTCTTTTTTCTTTTTTCTTTTTTCTTTTCTCTTTTCTCTTTTCTCTTTTCTCTTTTCTCTTTTCTCTTTTCTCTTTTCTCTTTGTTTCTTTGTTTCTTTGTTTCTTTGTTTCTTTTTTCCTTACTGTTGATAAATCAGCAAAGAAATTTACTAATGGCCATGTCTCACAGAAATGGTTTTGATTTCTGCACTGCAGCAACCCAGGCAGTTTGAGACATCAGTGTGATGTAGCCATGAATGCCCACGGAGATGGGTGCATTCATGGATGGGCGCACGGCTGATGCTGTTATTCCTGGGTGAATTGCCTCACCTGCAGGTGGATGGGGTCACACTGTCGGAGATACCTGGGTCAGCACTGTGCAGATCCAGCTCGGCTCTGGCAGGATCCATCAGCCATGGCCCCGCATTGCGTGGGCTCGGCTGTACAGCTGCTGGGGCAGGTTTGAGCTAAGTGGACTGGTCAGATGTGACTTAGGTTTATGCCTGGGGCCAGCCCTGCTGGCTGCAGGCTGGCTCAGAGCCCTGCTGGTGCTGGATGGATGCGTTCATATGGGTGTGGGGCTGCAACCGTACGGAGTGCGCCTGGGTCCCTGCTGATGCCGATGTCAGGGCTGGGTGGCGGTGGCTCTGCGGGCAGTTGTCTGAGCAGAGCCCATGGAGCCCCAGGTGTGGGTCACTCGCCTGCTTGTGCTGCCCATGCACCCTGCAGGCTGGTGTTGTGTTGCTGCTGCTGCTTCTCCTCTTGCCCCGGGTGAGGGCAAGCGGCTCTGAGGGCCAGTGCGCAAGGCCCTAGTGAGCCCTTACCAGCACAAGTATGTGCAGCCCTTTTGGTGCAGGCTGGAGCAGGTGCAGAGGGAATTACAATGTCATCAGGGAACAGAGCACATACATTGTTAGGGAGCTTTGGCTGGCTCAGGAAAACAAAGCCCGAGAATGGCTCATGGATGTGTTGTGCTATAAATATGCCTAAAGAACAAACACCAGAGAAAGAGTTTTGCAAGCTAAACATTGGCACAAGTAGTGGGCATAAACTGGCAGTGAGTAAATTTGGATTGGAAACAGAGTTCCAAACTGTCAGAAGAGTAAAACTGTTAGTGCATCTATAGTGGAAGCAAGAGGGGAGGTAAAGAGCAACTAATCTTTTTTGTTTGGTTGGTTTGGTATTGTTTTTTAAGTTTAAGAAACAATTATCTGGGCATGGTAGCAGGTGGTGGAGTTGAAACAACAACTTGCACTGTTCGTGTAAAGATTTCTTTCTTTTTGATGTAATGAATATACAAAAAAATCAGGCATAATAATTAAACACATTTTTATAGATGGACTTCAAAATTAGAACATCATTAAAAAATATAGAAACATTTCCAATTTTCCATCATTTGTGATGCTTTGTGAGGCTGTGTGAAGTTCAGTTGTTCAGATTGCTTGAGTTACCTGATGATTGTGCAGAACGTATTGGAAAATGCAGCAAGAAGACATAGACAGCTGAGGAAAAGTTGATCTTTGGGTGGTGTTTGGTGACACTGCAAACCAAGACTGGCCAAAGCCTTTTCCAGCCAAGGGGTGCCTGTAGCCCTGCTGTCACTGGGGATGTACCGCTGTTATGACCATTCAAAATAAAGAGAGAACCTTGAAATGCTGTTGCCACAGCAGCAAAAATTGCTTGGGCGAAGTGAGAGGACCTTTTGGTGTGACGGCTATGCAGCAGTCTGCTGGTGACATTTTGAAATTAGTGGCAGAAAAGAGATACTGTGTTAGTTGTCTGTGGGAAAGTCCTTTGTTTTGTTAAGACCAAACAACAGAACCAAGCATGTGAGGCTACTGCAGCCCATCTCCAATTTACCAATACCTGACTCTTCTCCCTTGTGTCAGTCCTGGCTTTAGTCATTAGAAGAAGTCTCTAACTATCTTGCGATTTGTAATTTTCTCACTTGTTTCCTTGTCAAATCAAAGGTTTGTTTATTTTTGTTACCCAATATTTTTGCTGATGTTTATTAAATACTCACTGAATACCAGAGATCAAGCTGCCTACCCATAATCTGGTATTCAGAATTTCAAGCTTCCTTTAATTTCTGATAGCTTTTAATCTCTTGTGAAAATGACTACATCTTGTGAAAATGACTACTCAAGTGACAGGAACAAAATAGGAGCTAAAACTATTTTCTACTGAAAGCTGAATAAAACATTCTACAGTCCCATCAGATTCTGACTGCTGTCACCGCAAGAGACATTATGATGCAAGATAGGCTCTTCAAGACTTAAGCTCTCTTATTTCATGAAATGTAGATTTTGAAGTTGTTATTGTGGTATGGAAGCTATTAGCAATTTGCAGTTGATACACCTCTACCCGTTCTTGCTAGTTAGTACATCAGAAATCTGCAAAGGAAATTACTTGCTTGTTTAAAATATTTTATTTTATTTTATTTTATTTTATTTTATTTTATTTTATTTTATTTTTATTTTGTATGTTTTATTTTTATTTTATTTTTTTGGTGAACAATTTCCATTTGCACTTTTCCCTGACTGGTGAGATTCCTACTTCTTAATCTGTTGGAAAACCTTGAAGATTAGTTTTGGCCTTTAAAATTAAATGAAAAAAAATAAAATAAATCTCTTCAGTTAGCTGTGAGGTCGTGAGGTAGATCTAGGTATTTTTGTCTATGAAAAGTTCAAATCGGGATTTTGTGGCTGTCTCTGAATTCCAAAGGATAGGAACATGCATACTGGCTGAGTTGTTTTTGTTGCTTTTTTTCCTCTTTGGCATTGCAGCAGAGTTTTGTCCATGATAACACCCTAAAGTGTGATTTGTTTAAATTCTAAATGTTGTTCTCATTAAATCAGGAGACTGTGCTAATTAGTATATATTACACTGCAAACTTAGGGTTTATGAAACAACTTTTCACTTGCAGAATATAAATTGCGTTCAACTGCCTGGGGAAGACCATGGCATTTCTGTGTGGTAGTGATCTTAGATTTAAAAATAGATTTGCCTTTACTTTCAGCTTTGGTTTCATTTGTAGTTAAAACTGCAGAAAGAAATCTGATTTTTTTTTTAGGTTAAATGATGTTTTGTGTGTGAGAGAATATTTTCTCACATTGGAGCTGTTTTTGTGTGTTTCTAAAAAAAAATATATATATATTTAAATAAGCTTCTCGTGTCACTGTACTGACCTTCAGGCCCTAGATAGGATAAAGAACACTTGAAAACCATTCACACTCCTTTAAAGCACCTTTAATACTATAGTAACTGTGAAATTGCTACGTTTGCTAAAATAATTGGAGCACTTTGTTGCCCTAAGTATGGCCCGTTATAGGCCTGCCTGTATATAAACTTGTTTTGATTTGCTTCCTTTGGTTGAAACTCCTTTGCTTGCTACTCTCATTTTCAATTTAATATCAGCACATTCATAACTGACTTTTAAAATCAAATTGCCTCTGCATTAAACTCAACTCATTTTAACCTTCTATACTGGCATAGTTAAGTTTGTTACAGAATATTTGCGCTTTCTTTAGGACAGTGTGAGTCATTTTGCAGCCCAGCCGTTATTCTGAATGGTCAGCCATGTTTAGGCTCGGAGGAGGCTACTGTTGACCAGTACATGCAAAACAGTACGTGGTGCCAGGGCAAAACCGATTTTCATCAATAACTACAAAAAGAGGTGCCCCTTGAAAGGGCAGTTGGATTGGCTTTCCTGTCAGTAGGTGCTGTCAGCATCCAACAGCAAAGCCAAGCTTCAAAGTCTGGTGTTTGGCGTATCCAAAGGAAAGCATAAAAATAGCCTCTGAAGAAGAGTCTACCAGTTCTGGTTGAAAACTGCAGCAGTTGCTTTATGCTGACATTTGTGGGATTCCTGTATTTCAAGTACTAATTGCCTGCAGACATTTAGCTCTTGGCTTCTTGAGGCACAGGACTGCTACGAATAGTAGTGGTGTATGAGAGGCCAGAACAGCTGGACAGGATTCTGGGAGTGTTATCTATTTTCTGTCTCCTTAGAGCTGTAGACACACGCAAGCTGTCTCTTATTTCATCTTGCCCTTCTGAGTGATGGTGATTTGCTTTTTGTATTTGCCTGTCAGCTGCAGTCTGACTGCCTGTTGCATCCCGAGGTGAAGAGGAAACTGTGATTCAACTTAGTGAAAGTGTGATTTCAGAGATCAGCTTTTTGCGCTTGTCTCCATCCGCATCCAGATTCAGCAGGCACATGTGAGACAGCAGATCTCCATATACACAAACAAATTGCAGAAGTGCCAGTCTTCAGTCTGGATTGTGCTTAGCTTTGGAGAATGTAGAAACAAGATCCAGCTCTCCCTTAGCTGTTAGTAGTGTAGACATTAGGATTATTATTCCTGCAAATATTTGAGCTTAACTAATGTCCCTATTCAGTAGTGAATAAGATGCAACTCATGTCCGTTGCTGCTGTAATGCTTTGTGGCCATGAGTTTGCTGGATTTTAATAGCCCTGGTGTAGTTTGTGTGTCCCTGCTGTACACCTTGCACAGGCTGCTCACCGAAGCTTGCTGTGCTGAAGGGTACTGCAAGAAGCTTCTCTTTCTCCCTACGCTTCTACAATCTCCAGGTCAAAGTCACCATACTCCTTTCCTCTGACACCATAACTTCCTTTGTTCTTCTTGATTTCATCTTCCATGTATTAGCTGCCCCTGCCCTTCCCATTCTGGGCATCCCCCCCCTCTATTCAGTCAACCTTATCATACTTACTTCCCTTCAGCATGATACCACTTTCACTCAATAGCTGGCTCACTACTGACATAGTTAGTTGGATGATTTGGAAAGGGCTGGAGATGACAGAGGAAAGTGAGAGCATTTGAGGAGATAGGAATGTCATATGAATAGTATTGCTTAGACAAAAACCAGCTCTTAAACTGTGACTTGTAATTATTTCAGTTGCATTTGTTGTATCTCTGTACCATGCGTGTATGTATGTGTATATATATTTGGAATTCAGCTATTTTTTTTTTTTCTGATTAACAGTATGCTTACAGCTGTGCAGGCTGCAGACTATCCACTGCAGCAGACTTGCTGGTATGATTAGGTAAGCACTGCAGCCTGGTGGCTTCATTTCTGTGGGGGCCATTTGAGCAAACATCTGTGTTCTAGTGGAGTCCAGTCACTTCACTGAGACCCCACATGTGTTCAGAGGAAAGCTAATGGATCAGGATGTAGATAGTTTTAAATGTTACAAAATTCCAAGTAGTAATGCCCTTTATTGCCAGGTACTTTGCAATTTTTCTTTTCTTTTCTTTTTTTTTTTTCCTTTTTTTTGAGGGGGGGGACTGTTTCGTATTTACAATATTCTTTTTTAACATAAAAAGTTTTACTGTTGGTTGTTATTGTGGGGGAAAGCATCTCTGAAAATAAAATAACTAAGTATATAGTATGTATGTCAATGTAAAGGACAAAATGCTTCACACAAAATACTCCTGATGGCACAAAACTGCAAGGTAAAAACTAGGAGAAGTATTTTTCTTTCCTTTTAATCTTTCAGGAGTTTCTTAAGATACAACAAAATTAGAGTAAAAAAATAGACCTTGGATATGTGAATTAGATGTGTGTGTCTCATTAGTGTCAAGATGAAACGGTTGGCTTCTCAAGTCCTATATAACATGTTAATTGAACTCATTATCTAGTACATGGTAACAACAACTTCTGTGTGATGCACAGCTCTATTCTGTCTGTGTCCCTGCAATGTTAAAGAACGGTGTCCTAAATAAAACACTTCTAGCAGTTGGCTGCTATCTAATTGGGTTAAATTATGAAGCCACTAAGGAGAATACAAGCAGCTATAACTCAAGCCTTTTTTAATCTCTCTATTTTTATTTTTATTCTTAAATACTGTTATGGGCTGTATCTGCAAACAAATAGACCCTTAGGCTTTGGACCAAATTGTATGGTTGTGTGTGATGCCCAAACTTAATTCTTGACAAGGCCACTTGTCACCATGTGCGTGAGGCTTTCAGCAGCTGTAGTACGGTGTTGGGACCTCTTTGTGGCATGCTGCCCTGCCCCGGCTGCTCAGTGCTGGTTGAAAGTCATCTCCTGTGTCCCTGCTGGGAAGCAGGGGCCATGTGCAAAGCATGGGCCCCGGGAAGCAGTAACACCTCTGTCGTATCCTTAGCAGCTGCACTGAGGTTGTGTGTCTCTGTGCTCATTTAGTAACAATGAGGAGATGATCAAAGATGCATACAAAAATACAGAAATCTGCAGTTCCACCGGAGTACTAGGTATTTCACTGTTTATCAGGAACGAAAGTGTTCACTTCATTTCCAAATGGATTTGGGTCTGTTTTCTAACACATGGCTCAATCCTGATGAACTTCTCTGCTTGGAACCCTGCTTACTGTAATTTTGTGGCTGCTGCCTGATGACCCGTTTTGGAATACCTCTTGTGACCAGGGACTTGGCTGGGAATGCTAATCGGCTGCAATGGAGAAATTGACTTTGAGCGGTTCACTTGGTAAATTACAGGCTGTGCTCCTAATTACAGCCACACGCTTGTGGCAACATACTCATACAATTCCTGGAGGTATGTCTGGGTTGCTGTGCACAGATTTTGAAAGCTAGAGGATAAGATATGGGTTTTTCTTTAACATTAATGTATAAAGTGAAAGCCTGAGGCCACACGGCTCGATACATGCTGTGCTAATAAAATAATGAAAGCCTGCTCTAAAGTAAAGCAGAAAAATCTGCCTTTCCCATAAACATCAACCTGAGCATCAGAGCAGTTGTTTAATTCTTGAATCTTACTCCTGTCATGTGGCAAAAGTCCCTCGGGGATATTACCCCTGCAGTAAACAGTAATCACCGAAGACAGCCACTACCCTGAAATAACCTGGTGAAGGCTCCCATTGCCAACAAGCAGCAATGGAAACACAGATGGAAGACTGAATGCTGTCAGTGTCTCATTTACGTACTGGGCAATCTCCTGCTTAATGAATATTTGAAATCAGAACATGCCATTTTATACCAGTAGGCTTTGGGTGAAACATCCCTCACTTTTCTAGCGTAGTGCAGCGTGCACGACTGCTCTGCGTTGGCAGCGCTGCCGACGTGTCGCTGCGTAACCCTGCTGCTGTTGGAGCTGAATCCTCTCCGAGCTGCAGGCAGGAGGGCAGGCTGCGCTTCAGCCCCTCGCGACAGGACACGCCACGTCACCACTCTATCCTCTCACATGAGCTAACGATTTGCTTCTCATTCCTCTCTTCCTGACATTATTTTATACAGCCGGACAATGAGGCTGATTCTGCTTTTTCTAACGCGTGCGAGCTGATCTTTTTTCTGGCTTTGTGCAGCAGAGTGCTATTTCCCTCTGAGTTAATTGAAGGAGAAGTGCCTCTACTGGACATGAGCTATCCTCCTCGTGCTGCCACTGGTGAGGACAGCCAGCAGGAAAGGTGTTAAGTCCTCGTAACCCACTCTTGCACGGTTGTATGTCCTCTCACAACACAATGAATAGTCAGACTGCAGCTTCTCTACTAGTGGTCATTGATAACCTTCTAGCGTATATCAGTCTTGAGGCGTTGGCATCTTTTAGACTTTCATGCTCAGAGCAGTTTGCCGTATCCAGCTGGTGATGAGATCTGCTGGGATAATCCAGTCTGTTGCCTTAAGATTTCTTGCTTGTTCTTCCCATTGTATTAGCAAAAGCAGAGGAAAGCAACCGCGGATTGCTAGAGACCCAGGATTGCAGGGGAAATTTAGCATTTTGGGAAGAAGTAGAAAAATCAAAGATTTTCCTCTCAAGAGAAAAATACTATTGAATATTAGGAAAAGAATTATGTGGCTAAAATACCAGTGGAATATTGCTGCTGTTAGTGTTGAAAGGCTGCATATTAATAACCACAGCATTTCTTTTAATCTTGCCTGCAAAGCCAGAGCTTGCTGGTGTTCGTGGGATATTATAAACAGATTCACCAAGTCTGCTTTTGGAGCACTGCCACTTGGATTCCTATCTCCACTTTGCTCTGTGGCTTGTCAAGGTGTCTTTGTTTAGTTTGTGGTTAGATCTGATGAGCTAGCAGATGCTTGCTGTGCTCTTCCTCAGTCATGAAATTCTAATGGAATGGTTTGGTTGTGTTTCGAGACCTTTCCTTTATTGTAGCTTAGAAAGAATTGCTATGTGAAGCAAACTGGCCATCATGTTTGTTGATTACACATGTAAACACACCTGTGTAAAATCTATATATCCATTTGCTATGCTTCTGATACAGGGCATGGTTATTGCAATAAAATAATTTTTGTAGTCTTAAAGCTAACCTTCCTTGTGATGACATTTCCCCTTGTTCAGCAATGTACTTAAAAGGGGTTTTCATGCCTCTGAATCATACTGTGCAAAGGAAGGAAAATAACAACATTATTAATCTTTTTCCTTGCTTCCTCTGTCAAAAACCTCTTTTTCTGTTTGGGTTTTACACATTCAGAAGCAAAGTAACTCCTATCACTGTCATCAATCCGTTTTCTGGCAGAATTTGCTGTGTTATATTACTGCAACGCAGCTCAATTCAATATAAGTACTGAAGTGCAGTAAGCTTTACCTTTGTACTTAGTAGAATTTGAAGTACTGCTTGTAAATCCCTTAAAAATGTACTGAATTAACTTCTTATGAATATATATGTATATTTATTGTAATGTACCTAAGGAAAAATAATTCACATCTGTGTCTTCATTATGTAGAAAAGTAGGCCAATGAGTAAGTTCTGTCATACTACTTCTGAACTCCTTCATGCATTACCACCTCTGAGTTTATGGCAGGGTGTTTAAGTGTTATGGCCAAAGTGGCTATGGCTTTCAGTGTTTGACTTGTATGCGTCCAGTGCCAGGGAAGGAAACGCTTTGTATGATGGGACTGAACCTTCGTTCTGACTTCATAGGTGCTTTGACTTGGTAGTGGTACTTGTTCTTGCTGGAAGTAATAACAATTAAACCAATTGTGGAATTCCGGTAAAAACTACTAGCAGACTTTTATTGAGAATATGATATATATTTTTTATGCTTTCATTCAATTTCATCACCTAAGTAGCAAATCATTTAAAAGTGCATATTATCATTCCAAGTTTTTAGATAATTTGACCACACTATTATTACTGTTTTTTAAAGGATACTATTTCTATTTACTTTATTTCTTCCTTTCAGCTTACAATAAAAATCGAGTTAGCTTACACATTGTTAAGATACTTCGACACATCTACTTTCTGGAGCTGTAATATGAGAGGAACACCTGCAGAGGGCACTATATTGTCTTAGATGAATTTGAAAGATTTCAGAATCAAAGTGGATGGAGGATTTTCTAGATTTCTGTAGTTTGGTAAAATTATAATCAGAAATAATTTGTTCATGTAGCTAGCTTTCTTGTAGTGATAAGTGGAGTTACTGATTGGGCATAAAGATGCAAATTTTTGTTTCTTATGTCTTTGAGATGAAAGGATATAAAACATGACAATATTTGTCTTCATCTTGCTTTCTTCACCAATAATTGTGTGAATATTTTAGCTGTTCACATAATTGGGGAATTAATGTAGCTTAATAAGGTAGGACCTGAAAATGCCAAGTGTCAATACAGGAGATCTGAAAAACACTGATACAAATTGTGCAAAATTAACTTCCATCCATTAAAAGTAGGGCTCTTTCCAGCTACGAGCTGTCCCTCCCCATCAGGAGAATCGTACTGCACAGCTCTTCTGTATAAATTGGTTCATGAATGGAAATTCCTGTTGATTGTGTTATTCCAGAGATTAATGGTTGCTCAACTCCTTGTATATAGGCAAAGCATTTTTGGTGGATTTGGGAAGTGATCAAAATGTTGTGCCCCACTGTGTGCTTGCAAAGTGTGTTTAAGTTAAATTTTAGTGAATTTAAAATACATATTACAAGTTACTGCATGTTTTTTCCAGTCTTGACATTTTTGCTTAGACTAAGGGTTTCTGTGTGAGCCAGCTGGCCCCTCAGCATTGCCACGCTCTGCCTTGTTTTTCTTCAGCAGAAGAAAATTCTAATTTTAATAGAGTTTGCTTTCTAGTTTCATTTCTACAGTGTTTTGATTTGTGTCTGAAATAGTCATCTCTTTTAGCTGTTATTACACGGTGAAACTGGTTTTAGTCACTTCAGATGCACCATTTACAAAAGTCCTTGTTGCTTTAAAATGACTTTTTTTTTTTTTTTTTTAACTCAGAGAGCTGAACTACAAAACAGACCTCAAGATCAGCTCTCATTGCAAGGTGATGGTTTATGGAGAAAGGTGAACAATGACAAAGACTTCCACAGCTTGTGAAGTGCTCAGCTAAAAAAATAGAGGTTGCAATCTACTTTGATTTTTAGCTTGGGACTTCTGGCTTTTTTATTTTGAACAATCTATCTTCTGGTTCTGTAATTGAGAGATACTGTGAGATCGTGAGTGGAGGTGTGAGGTAGGCGTTCCAGAGGCCACCTAGGATTTCCACTGCGGTTTAGCAGTTCTTTCTACCTGCAAAATCAGATTGAGAAGAGCTGAGTAATCTTGACTCTGATCTTGCTTTAAAAGGGTTGCAAATGATCCTTTCCTTCCAGGCTTTTGGCCGAAGATTCATCATTCACTTCAAAGCCCCAATCTGACCAGCCCTCCCAGTGTGCCGGAGAGAAGCTGATACTCGCTGTGTGATCAGACCTTCTTTAAATGCAACTCAGCATTTAAAAAACTCTACTGTCCTTATGCATTTCTGTCAAGGGGACTCAAGACAGGCCAACAGATTCCTGTTCCTTAATAAAGTAGAATTATTCAGGCATCAAGGAAATTTATTTGGCAGAGGATAGCTCCTGTTCAAGTCTTGTAAGGTTCATTGGACTGGCAACTTCCTGGTGAAGGGAAGGTGTTTTTCTGACAAGACCGGCAAGCTGCCATCTGTAAGTTACCTATTATAAAATGTTAATCGTTGTAAGGCAGAGATATGGGAGCCCCCTGTATTTGAAGGCTTTCACAGGGCAACAGGAAGACTTGCTACCAATTCAGTAGTTCTGGTCTCTGCTTCCTTGTCCACTGGAGGTTGTATTGGGACTTTTGTGGTTTCCTTAGTACTGCATGGCTCGACCTCTCAGAACATGGGGTAGTTGTCACAAAAATAAAATTTCAAAAATTGGAAAATCAATTTTCGCCTGTGATGCAAAATGGTGTTCTATCTATCTGTCAACCCTGATCTGTAGATTTACATTAGAGTAGGGTGAGCTGTGAAGTCATGGAAAAAGCTAAATGTCCTTGCAATACCGAGATGCCCTTTTTGCATTGTAGCAAGTATGCCAAGAAAAAGCATGCAAAAAATGCTGTATTTGTTTGTTACTGCCAGTGGAGCCTGCCTCCTTGATGCCTACCTTATGTCTCCAAGTTCCTGCTAGGCATTGTGAAAGGGAAAGTAATTAGCAGCTCCACAGAATGGCCACTGAGAACTCTGCACAGCTTTGTATTTCTGCTGCAAAAGAGCACATTTAATCACGTTCTGTAGAAGGCAACACAATACTGAAGAACTTGGAGAAGACAGATTGTGCAGATCATTCAGAAGATGACTCGGGGCTTTTAATAGCCCTTTCTTGAAAGCACCTACTGACTATTGCCTGAAAAGTAATTTGAGGAATGAATGGCAATAACATGTATTTGGTTTTGCCTTGTGTTAAATCTGGAGAGGATGTCACCCTGACACACAGGTGAGTTGGGAGTTGACAAAATCTATCAGATAGTGGCTGTGGTTTGCTATCCAAGCTGATGGAGAGAGCACAGATATTAAATTAACTGGATGCTCTGTACCACCCTTAGCACTTTCATGTTAAGGTTCAGGTGTGCTCCTATTTTTAAGCATTCTTTCCCTAGAACTGGGAATTCTGGATGCACACTGTGGTTAAAGTGGAGCTACATAGACAAAGTTTAAGAGCATCAAACCTGCTTGAAAAGAAAGTACTTGCATTTCTTCCAAAACTGCTCTTGCAAACTTTCTTTGGTGTTGGAAAGTTTACTTAGAAACAGGGATATAGGTAGCCTGTGCCAGTGCCCCAGTCTGCCAGCACTTGTGGACTCCAGTGAAGCTCAGCACAAGCCTCTGCCTGCATGCCTCTTCCCTGAGGTCGTCCTCCAGGTGGATGGCAGTCAGCTGCCGCGCGGTGTGGCCAGCCTCCGCCTGCAATGTTCTTGGTGGAATGTAGATGCAGGGAAGGACAGAGCTATTTGCCATAGCTTTTTCTATAGATAAGTGATATATAAAAACAATTGAACTTGCTAATGAGCAGCAGTCTCTGGAGTGCACCACAGTGGCATATTAATGAAGTCCACAATACTGTAGATAGTGTTACGGCAGAGCATGAGCTCTGCAGCCAAATAAAACTGTCCAGAAAGATCACGTGTGCAGTATATAATCCCTTTGATCGGAACTAGGGCACGTCACCATCACGAACACCTCTTAACTGTAATACAACATGCCACAGGATCTGTAATACTCACAAATACTCTGGATTGCTGATTTTATCTGAGACGCCAAAGTCCATAAAGTCACAACACCCTGATCTGTTCCCTTGCTGTTTCTGTTTGGCGCCTGATATGGGAATGATGAAGTAAGATTATTTCCCCTTCCCTTTTTTTCTTTAACCCCCTAAAAAACAAATCTGAAACTTTTAAAGCTATGTTGTGGCCTGAAGACCATTCCTGTCAAACAATTATAAGCCTCTGTAAATAGGATTCTCTAATGAACTATCTGGCAGTTCCATGATTGTATTACTGCAAATAGATCCTCCTAATAAGTAGGAACAGGGCTACTCTGCATCCATCTTTATGTATACGTTGAGGTGAAAAACAGTTATTGTCTGTTTGGGTGTGTTGATTTATGTAGCTGACTATAGGGCAATTTAAAAAAGATTAGAGTGAGGCAAGCGTGTTTGTCTCTCTTCTGTGCTGATTCATGTGGGAGACTGCCTCAGCAAACAGTAATTATTGTTTCACTGAAAAAGCTTTTAATATAGTAAATTTCACCTAGTGACAATGTAATGTGACTGTTTGAAATAGCAAATTGTACTGAAACCTGCTGGGAATATCGATAGCATAGCACCAAATTAGAGGAGTATGAGGTAGTCTGTCAACTCCTGTTCTGCTAACTGACATATAGAGAAATGCACAAATATAGAGAAATTCACAAATTCGACTAGTTTTCCGTATTCTGTTTTTATCTTCTTCTGGTTGCCTTTAATCCAGCTGAATGTGTAAACAGGGATCACATTTTCTTCTAGGAACAGGAAAAATGCTTGGCTTTTTAGAATGTTGCATTAAATATTATTATTTTTTTGTCTCCCTGAGATCTGGCTCATTTTGTCTGAGGCCATAATTACAAATTTAAAGTTTTTATCATGAAATGCACACTTCTGACTCCCTCCTCACATGTTTGCTTGTTCTGTCTGATGACTGATAAACACATCAGGAGAGTATATAGAGAAACCATACTTATTCAGTATTTTTCGGCAGTTCAAGACTGATGCAGCAAAAATATTAACAATTTATTTTACAGAATATTTTCAAACTGATATGATGACAGCTTCCCTTCCAATCCTTCCATGGATTCCATGATTTGGAATGTGCTTTATAAAACCCCACGTGTAGGCTGGACATGGTCCTGGGCACCCTGCTCTAGGTGAGCAGGGGGGTTGGACCAGGTGACCTCCAGAGGTCCCTTCCAGCCTCAACCGTTCTGTGGCCTGCTGTCCCAGACCCTATGCTAGGGAGATGCCAGCTCTTTTGAGAAGGCAAATGTCTGCTGCTTTATTCAGTACAGCTATATTAATTAGCTAATTAGTAATTTGCTCTATACTATAGTACTAAAGGAATGCATTCAGGGCTGTAGTTTGCTTTCACTCTTCTGTTGTGCATCAAAGAAATGAAAATTAACTAAAGCTTTTTGGTTAGCATGTGTTGCAGGCTGGCTGGTGTTATTAAGAAATCTTTCCACTACGGAGTGGGTGTGACTTTGTATAGTGGAGGAATGAGACCTGCTCATATAAAAGCCACACAAAATGTTTGACTCTTTCCTTACCTTTCTTCTCCCTCTTCTTTCTGTGGCTGCATTTTAAAAGATTGAAGGTATTCCTGAGGTCTATGTATTCATCACTTGGGTTCCCACCCTAAACCCAACATTATTCAAGGTTGATGACATTCATATGCATCTCCAGTAGCCATGTGCATTTCTTTCCTGGGAAGATTAGGAATACAGCAGAGATTCAGATTCAGGAGGAAAGTTTTCTGAAACCATATAGGTTTGATCTGAAGAGAATGAAGCTTGTATCACTTTTATTGAAGAAAAAGAAAGGAGGTGGGAAATTTTTATGGGGAATGACTAGGGCAAATATTAAAACCCAGAGTTTTGTGGACAGTGAGATCATCTGCCTAAATAATCTTCTGAGATTTTTTTTCCTAGTGTTTCTGCTATGATGTTAAAAGGAAGCTCAGAGGCTTTGCTGCATATTCTTTGGAGTTCCTGATATTTTCTCAGGTGTACCTCTATTTTGGCAATTTCATGCATAGGAAAGTCATTAAATACTCTTTTTTTTTTTTTTTTTTTCCAGTATTTGCTTATCTGCTTTTTAGTTCAGTTTATATTCAGAATAGGGAAGATAACACCATGCAATCAATCATTTCTCAGCAGACACCAGCAAGTTCTCTACAGCCTGGCACTTCTCTAGCCCAGTGCTTGGGAAGCTCTTTTTCGCTTTGCTCTAAGTGTGCATTTGAGAAAATTCCATATAAAACATAACATAAGCATAGAAAATAGGCATGCCAAACACCTAAATATGTCTTTTTTTGTTCACTGCCTGGTAAGCTATGATTGCTTCCCATGTAACATTTTTCAGGGACAATTTTCAGCTCGGCTGAAGTTTTCTCTCATTTTTATGTTATACTCCTACATATAACCTTCGGTTACCTCTGAATAATGTCTTCATTCCACTGTAACTGGAATGGATTGAAGTAACGAGTCATGGCAGAAGAGAGCCCAAACTGATGCTGGAATTCGTTTGGCTTGTGAAAAATGGGGATTTGGCCGGTGGGGCAGTAATTATAACATCTCCTTGAGCTTTGGAATAGCTGTGGACAGACGTGTTTTATACTGCCTGGAAGGCAGTCAGTCAGCGAATCAGTCTTTTCAGAAAAATGATGGAGCCTTGGAACTAAATATTGACTAATAAGTCATTTTCCTTAGGTGCTTTGTTTCCAGCTGCCATTGTATGCATGAAAGCGAGATCAGTCTGGCTGGTTAAACAACCTCAGTGATGGAGTATTTTGCACTTACTTTGTTAGTAACAGTTCATTATAGCCTGCTCCTGCTATGGCACTCCAGCAATCTAACTAAAGGCGGGGAGGCAGAGATAAACCAGTTTACAAAATTTGTTTTGGTCTTTCATAGTTTCAAAATGTTGTAACATGTCTGTTAACATGTTGTTAAATGTCAAATTCTTAAACCTTGAACTCTTTCTAGATCTCTCTCCATCCTTCTCTCCTACCCAAGAGAAGAATGTTAATGCTATAAAGGCAAGGAAATTTTATAATTTCCCTCCAAACTAGAGACTTTTGGTAGGGTGTTGTTTATTCTGTGGCTGTTCTGAGCTCCAATGAAAATAAACCTTCTACTGCAGAAAGGTATTGTATCACAAATACTCCTAGTTCACACTTGAGGGAGTTCCTAATGCTCAGTCACAATACAAATTGCACCCATTAGTTTGCAGTTTTGCCAGATTACTTCAGTTACAAACAATGTGACTTTAAGGAATCTTGTGGGACTCAGTAACCCAAACAAATACAACCAGCTAGGCATTGAAAATTATTTTTCTGGGGAAGCAGAAGATAAAAGTAAATGGAATCAAAGCTGATGATATATGTTTTGTTTTCAGATTAATTGAATGATAGATGAAAGAGACCTTTTATTTCACGCCAAACACTTCAAATTTAAGTTCTGAAACAATATTATACAGCATTTTTCAAGCTTACGACTGTCTCTAGTAGGGCTAAAATGTAGCTAGTGACAGTTATAAATAATGCAGGCTGTATTAATGCTGTGTGCTGTGGCATGATTTGTGTTTTAAGACAACCAAACTCAGCTTTGTCAGGGGAGTGATTTTGAGTGAAAGGTTCCAGCAAGCCATAACTTCTTAGTATTAATTGTCTGACATTATTCTTGTCTAAACATAAAGATTCAGCTCTGACAATTGTAAGCTGATATAGAAACTCACTTGGGGAAAGGTCTGTGTCTGTGACAGGTCCCTGGTCAATATTTCAGTGTCTTTTTTCTGAATGCTCAGAGCGGCTGCTGTGACTGCAATTCACACAGCCCAGGTTTTCTCCTCCCAAAGAGCAGTAATAGAGAAAGGGTGGGTGCTCACAGCAAGTGACAACTAGCGGAGTGGCTCTGGGCCAGGCCAGCCTAAATAAATCCAATACTTTACTGTGACCTACTGCAGCACTGAGTTCTCCTTCAGTAATTTTCATTGCTTCCTGACTTCCATCAATACTACCTTTCAGCAGCAAGGCCAATTCCTCTACGTGCACCCTGTTGGTCTGGCTGACATCTTCCATCTAATGCTTTTTCTGTCTGCAAACTCTTCTCACCAATTTGTAACTGACACACAGAAAGGGCTATATTGTGGGGGAGAGAGGCTCAGGAACAAAGAACTTTGTGAGGAACAAATAATACTAAGCAGACATATCTGTGATATACTTTTTCCTTCCTTACATTTACATAGGGATATATGTTCAAACGATAGTTTCCTGATTTAAGTTTTGGTGTGATGGAGCTCCAAGACAGACAGAACTTTGGAGTGGACCTGCCCGAACAGCCTCCTAACTGAGGTGCCCAGCATGCCCAAAAGGCTTTTACACAAATTTTTACACTTCTAAAAGGTTGTATTAGAATTAAACTGAAAGACTTAATGCTTAAAACAAAAAATCCAAAGTGCCCAGAGAAGGGGGAGCAGGAATTAGAGAATTTATACATGGTTCTCCTGGGGTAAATTTTTTTTCCTTTTTAAGAGGATACAGAGGGTAGAAATCCAGAGAGGACTACAAGGCTCTACTGCTTGCAGAACTTACTTTTTTTTTTTTTTTTGAATCTCAATATCTCTAAAGATTGTTTTAAGGGTTTTTACATGTGTGTGCTTATCTGCTGAGATAAACTCTATGTTGTACATTTTTAGTTGTCCCTGTCTGAACAACATATATTGGTTCTTTCTTCATCTTCCACTGAAGCTTCTTTGTTATACTTCTGGAATTATGTAAGTGTAAAGAACTGCAACAGAACAAAGAGTAACAGCTGTTCTTTTATGGAGGTTTCTTCCACTTCTGGATAGGAAAATTATAAGATTCCTATAGGATGGAATATTTTATATTTAGCTGTTTCTTTTTACTGTAAATTCTTGGTCATTTTTTATTTGAGAGAATTTGAAAAATAATGCTCTCAAATATAGATGATATGAAGACGAAGAGCTTGAATTCTGGTTCTGATATAAAGTACAGAGAAATGCTTTCAGTTTTATTTTCCTTGTTTTTTATAATTTAATAGCCATCAAAAATCAGAATTTAAATGATATTTAATTAGGCTTCTCTCACTTCTAGTAATAACAACAAAACAGGAGAAAAGCCTTCTTTTATGTTGAAGCAATAGAGCTTTCAAATAAACTGGTGTTTAATCGAGTGGTCTGGGTTCAGCCTGAGTCCTCTCTCTTTGTTGCTACTTCTGATGCTTTGGATGAATTTGTAGCACGTATTTCTGAGATGATAATGAGACAACTCATAGAAGCATTGGGAAAATCCTAAACTTTGTAAACTGATTTCTCATCATCAGATGAAAAACTAGCTAAGTGAAAATTTATGCCACAAAACTTCAAGTGGCTGGATTCAGAGGATGTTTAAAATGTATCTGCAATTAAGCTAGGAGATATTTTCATGCAACTGCTATTGGGTAATTGATGGCTCTTTCGTGAGAGGTAAGGTGACAGCATAGGTGCTCTATAAATCACTAAAATTAATGTTTGTCCTGCACTATTACAATAGCACTGTTCTTGATTAAATCATCTGGCTCTGCTCTCACTCCTAGAGAAATCTTGGTGCTGATGTCAGTGAGACTGTCAGCGTCTCATTCACAGAACAAACAACCTGGCTGCTCTCAAAGGATTTGCAGTTCTTACAATGAAAATAGCCCTTTCGACATAAATCAATAGCCCAAAGTCAGGGAAAGTCTGTAGCCAGGCAAATAAATAGTTGCACTAGAATATCCTTAGGTCCTCTTTATACATTTTGTGCAATCACCGAAGTGCTAAAAACATTAATTACTTCAGAAATACGTGAGACAGTAAGTGGATCAATTAATGCAGTTATCTAATTAGTTTGGGAATAAAAACATGCTTTAAAACTTCCCAGCTGCTGGAATAAGAACAGTTAATGAAACAGGAAGGGTTTTGTTCAGGAAGAATACTGATGCAAGACCCTTCTTCTCTGGAAAAATCTTTCCTTGGAGAGAGACTACCTATAGTTGTGTGGGGGGAGGAACAAACTCAATATTCGAAGGGCAAGCTATGCAAACTGGGATCTTTTCATTTCATGAAAGTATGGATATTTGTGTAGGAATAGCTGATGTTTAGGTATCTTTTGTTTTATTTTTTTCCCCATTTCTGAAATTTATTGATATTTTATCATTGTTACACATGCCAATGTGATTTAACATAAGCTAGTATCACTTAAAAAAAACCCAAAAAACAAAAACAAAAAAAACCCCTGTGTTAACGTTAGCCATGCTTTGAGCAAGAAAGTGAACTAGGTCTATAGAGCTTCCTTCCAAAATGAATTTTTCTATAGTAAAAAATCATAGATTCCCAAAGGTTTTTCCAGCTAGAATTTAATAGGAACTGAATGTTATTATGGCCTACATTTTGCAGGGGGATGTTCAAATATTTTTCAGTTTTGATTTTCCACAAGATGTGCAGGAAGCCAGAATGTCAGTTGTCAGTGTTGGTCATCAGTGCAGAAAGGCATACACTGAATCTGAAGACCTGGGTGAAAACAGGTATCTGTGTCTGTGATGAGCAGAGCAACAACAAAACCCAGTGAAATGCAGGTTCACTGTCAAGCCAGCACTGTATCTAACAGTAAATTCATTTGGAACTCTCTTCTGTTATACATTTTAAATACTCTTCTTTTACTCAATCACCCCCCAAAATGATTATTGCTTCTATAAGTTGCTGTAGCCTTTCTGAATACCCTCTTCTGATTGCATTGCATCTTGATTCACAGGGAAATTCTTAATTTTCTATAGCTATTCAAAATCTATTGTCACAAGACTTTATTGTCTTGTGAAAATAACGAAACATCTTTATGGGGAAAAAGCACTGATTTCTGTCTCCTCTCCTCTCCTCTCCTCTCCGTTGTTTTTCCCTATCA
>VXAA01004701.1:24363-79437 GCA_013399115.1 Anseranas semipalmata | reverse complement strand
CTCTCCTCTCCTCTCTGTTGTTTTTCCCTATCATCTTACTGGAAAAGGCTCTCTTTTCCATGAAAGAAAATATTTAGAAGATGCTATATAAAACACCAGCACTTCCGGTTTTCTCTGGTTGCTTTTGACAGTGGTTGGTGAAGTCCTGACAGCAGCTAATTAAGATGTTAATGTGTCTTCAATTGTAAACATGTTTAGTGAGGAAATGAGTGATATTCTTGATAGGACTCTTTCCCTTGCCTGCTTATATTGGAGCTCTGGGCTTTAATGTTATGCAAAGTAATGGGAGATGCATGCACTGTTAAAGACACCTGGGTATTCAGCATGCTATTCATTGGCTCTATTGAATTTAAGTTTCAATTAAAAAAAAATTAAAAAAGATGGGGACCCCCGATGCTTGCCCTCCTTGCAGCCTACAGATGACCCCCTGGGAATCTCAGCTCAGGGTGGCACTCCCAGGCTGCCACTTTTATTGCAGGAACCTGGGCAATGGGATGAGCAGCTGGGACAGCAAGGAGCCAGGTGCGCGGGCAGGAAGCCAGAAAACTTCAGTCAGGAAGAGCTGACTAAACTGACTTGTCCTTGCAGAATTTTGCTCGTTCGGCGTTTCTCTGATGGAAAATTTCTGTCCATTTCTGTTGAGGAGCAGGGCCACTTTTGGACGGAGAGCACCGTCTCTGCCAGGCTGCATTTGTCACCTCCCTTTCCATGCTCCTTGAGTAGCACTGCAGGTCTGGAGCAGGGGCTGCAGAGCCAGAGCTGGCTGCTTCTGTGGAGCTGGGTGGTGGTGTCTGACATGGACTGCTCAGCAAAGGGCGCCTGGTGCCCTCACTGAGACCTGGGGGGCTGCTCCAGGAAACTGGTGCAGTCAAAACATTTCCTGAAATAACCGTAAAATCCAGAACTACTCTCAGTCAGTTCCTAGCTAGTCTAGAACATTTCCCTCTAAAAATGCCTGAATTAACTAGACAGATTTCAAAACAGAAAAGAAACACACCACCACTTTATGCTGCAATTTAACAGTATCCTGTGAGATATTTGGAGTGTGTGCATTGACAGGGCCCTAAAAATGTCTGTCTTGTTTTTGTCTTGCAAGTACCCAAGATGAATGGTATCTACTGTTACTCTCTATGACATTGTGCCACCATTAATGAAGCTGCCTCTTGAGCTGTGGGGACTTGTATCCCTTTTTTAAACAGAAGTTCCTTTATTTATCTATTTATTTGTAGCAGATCTCATTATAGCAGCTGTCTTGCTTCCCTTGCCTTGCCATTTAAGCATAGAATTTCAATTACGTCCTTGTCACCTCTGAAGTATTAAAACCATTTACAGTATTGTTGACATGTCAGTTATAATGCCTTCCTCTGTGCTCTTCGGAGAGATGACCAAAGGGGACTGTATTTGATGAAGATTATTTTTTTTTGATGTTTGCATTTAATAGAGTCAGATGAAGAGAATTTTAAAATCAACCTTACTTTTTGAATCCAGGGGAAAAAACAATGTAAACATGGTGACTGAATATAACTAATCTTCATATTCTTGTTATTGCTGGTGACTTTGTCTATCCCTCCTTCCTTTAATACAGCTTTGCATATTCATGTGAAGAAAATTATTGACAATATATTGGTTTCTGCAAAATTTCCAGTGCAAATTATTGTTTGTCATGGTTTACTTAACCTCAGATTATTTTCCCAATTTGCTAATTGAAATTTGCATTATTAACCAGACACAATTAATTTTCAGTGCTAACTTATTTGGCAGTGGTTACTAACTGATAGTAGCAAATCAACAGGTAAAAAAGTAAGATTTAAAAACTTTGCTTGGACAAAGCAGGAGAAGGCTAAAGCATAAGGAAAATCTCCTCTGCTTGTTTCTCAGCAATCTGTGCTCCAAACACAAGAGGCCATGCAAACCACGGCCATGCCAAAGCGGGCTGCTCATCTATACGGGCCCCGCCAGCAGACGCAGTATCTAGCAGAAACATTGGATTCAGTGCCCACACACGGCTCTCCTGGGCCACATGCACGGCAGGCTGCTGGGCCAGGTCGCACTTTGGAGGACACAGGGGGGAATGGCTGAGTTTGGACAAGAGATGCAACTCCGAAGTTTATAGTTTTTTAAGCCTTTTCTCTAAGAAAAGATTCTCTGCTCTAGTCCATCTGAGGTCTGATTTATAGATTGGTCATGTCTTAATCACTGGAGAGAAAATCTGCAATATTTGTTTTTATATATGGTGCAACTGCTTCAGAGCCTGAACTAACAGAAAATGAAATCTTCTGGCTGTAGTAGTAAAACGGAAAACTTTGGAGAACATTTGGTGTTAATCCAAGCAGTGTTCCAGTAGAATAAGGCATTTGCTACCTTCCAAATAATGGCAAAAAGTCAAATGAACAGTGACTGTCTGTAGACAATTGTTTTTTTTTTTTCCAGAAAGATTGATTTTCTTCTGAAGGATCAAAGATAAAATCCAATATCTTTGCACTAATAGCTAATAGAAAACAAGGAAGCAACAGAAAATAAAGTTACCAAACTTTATGTCCCTTTGGGATCAGGGATCATTGAGTCATGCAAAGAGATATTGAAGCAACAGAAAGTAGTAGTTCTCTTGAAGAAAAATAAAAACGCAGCGATTTCCTTTCCTCCCATTCACAAGGTCAACACACACACTCTCCTCTGCTACTTTGCTGTAATTTCTTCCTAAGAGCTGCTCTGTTAAGTACAGTGGAACTAAGCAGTGTTTGAAAATGTTTGATTTGCTATGAATAAATGTAACGTTGGTATAATAGAATGCTGCTTCCTATAATTGAGACTGGGGGCTGTCTTGCTTTTCATGCAATCATGTCTCTTACGAAGGTTGCGTTAGTTTCTGTGTAACCATGTGGCCTATACAGGAATGTGTGTTGCACTCTCACTTTTTCATCATGGTGTATTTTCACGTGGCTGTGCAGGTCTGGCCTCTTCCCTGGGCTACAGATATGAGAGGTGCAAACCGTGAGGGTAGCATTCGTACTGCCTTCTTAGCAGGGACAGAGAGCTTCTTCACGGGGTGACTTGGGAACGTGGTGGTTCACAAGGGGCTGGAGAGCCAGAAGTAATGCCCTCGAGGTGCAGGGGTGACAGAGCTGCATTCATGGCATGGTGCTTTGTTCTTCTGCTCAGGCAGCTGCCACCGGGTGGGGGCGGCAAGATGGGAGCTGCCCATCTCATGCCGGGCAGCTGGGCAAGCAGCCCCAGTGACAGTCCCAGCCCGCTGGAACCCTGCAGCAGGAGGGCAGAGCAAAGGCAGTACCACGGCTGGGAGGGACACCTCTCTAGGGGCTGCCTATGGGCCTGAGGGGTTTGCTGCAAATCAGGAAGAGCTGAAACGTGCTGTATTAGAAAGTGAAGAGCAGTGGAAAGAAGCACTGTGCAAGGACACAGTAGGAAGGGAAAAAGAAATTTGTTCTCAGGTCATTTAATTTTAATCTGTCCATCCCAGCAGGTCTACGTTTTCTTGCTTTAAAAGGTTACCTTGGTCTAGCTTTCCATATGTTTCATTTTAATGAAACCTGGCTTTGCAGATTGGAAGCCTTTGGTACCTTTTGGCTTTGAAGTAGTGAAGCAGTTCCACCTTGAGGTACTGGCTAGTTCAGGTCTTGTAATACACAGTCATCAGGGGAGAAGAGTATATGTCCTAATATCCAGAAATTTAGAAATTTGCTCTTGAAAAATGAATGATAAGGAAGAAAAGCAGCCTCTAGTAGAAGCCTTGAACAGCCAAAACACCTAACACCGCTCTGATTTTGACAGTGTGTTCAAGGTGGTGCATTGGATAGTCGGGGTTCTGTGTGGAGTGGCTGTTCTGACACGCTAGAGGGAGGATCAAGACAGCACTATTGCTTCAGCCCAGAAAAATTAAAGTAGCACAATGCAGGATATCTCAGAGGGGAAAAATCGTAGAAACTGAGCTTTGGCATATGTAATTTCCTTTTTTTCTTCTTCTTCTTCTTCTTTTTTTTTTTTTAAATTAAATTTAAAGATTGGGATTGTCAATGAGCTCAAAGGCTGTTGGATTACAGGAATGTGTTCCTGTAATTCTCCTGTGCTAGGTAAGATAAGCAAACCCATTTTACATGTTTCCTTCTCCCATTGTAGATCCTTCATTTCCTTCTTGGGCTTGTGGATCACATTGCTAAATATGCAAGTGTATGAATCAAAATTAAGAGGCAGAAAATGTATGGTTTTCTTCAAGCTATGGCTGTGCTCCTCAGGGCATTGTCAATGTCACAGGATTTGGGTTTGTGCCAGGATTACTTGGCTATTTTTTTTTCATGTTCTAATTCTGTTTCATGAGAAATTCAAATGTCCTTCAAAATAGTTATCTTCACAGCTGTGTAGTTTTAAATCAGAACTGGTAAGCACAGGAAGTGTTGAGGGAATTGGGGGAAATGATGGCATCAAGATTCACCAAATACTTAAATTTTACCTCTCTGCACCAGATTTTGAATTTACAACCTCCTCCCCCTCAGATAGCAAGCATTAACTTTCTTCTTTTTTTTTTTTTTTCTTTTCTGGTTAAGACCAAGGAGAAATTATCTGCTTCATTTCAGAATTGTTTTGACTAAATATGTTACTCATGAACATATATTTAACCTCTTAGTGTGGTATGAAAAGGCATGGCAATGACTTTCTAAATACCTACTTTCTTTTGTCTGAGTGCCTATTAGAGCCTTTAGCTTTGCTTTGCATTTGAATAAATGTTATAAAAGTGGGAAGAATGTTGATGAGATTGAACATTTTAGCTTCAGGGTTTGACACTCTAAATCTGGCTAAAATCTAAACTCTTTAATGTTTCTTTATCCGTACTGACAAAAAAAAGTAGCGTAGGCTGAAATTCGAAATGCTCACTGAAGTGCAGTGGCACATAGTGATTTGCTTGCCTTAGCTACGATGCTTTGTGTTTCCCTGGCTGTTTAACTAAAATCATTTTTGTCTCTCCTATAGCATATTGCAGGCTAGTGATGGAGAACTTTTTGGAGAAACTGTGGAACATAGCAGGAGGTTATTCAGATCCTATCTTTACTACTAATCTTGTAAGTCCTACTATTACTATTAATGACAGGTTTGGGGAATGCTGGCAGCTGCTTTGTAGTTTTTCCTTCTAGCAAGACCTGCAGTGTCAGGCACCACATGCCACTATCCGCAACACAGGGGCTCGCTGCTGCAAAGCTGTTCTTACCACGTTTTCCTCCTGAGTTCCCATTCTAATAAGGAAAGTACCAAATGCCAGACTTCTTTATTGTAAACTAATGATTTCTGATTTGACAAGCAGAGATGAAAGTCAAACAATTTTTAGGCAGCCAGGGACTTCAGTACCCTGCTTGTTAGACATTACTGAGGCATTTTGCCGACGGTGTTTCTGCATATTAATTAGTCCAGTGTAGAAGGTTTGTTGTGAATCTAGAGAAACGGCTGTTCCTTTAGAATTGGGTCTTGGGCCAGTCATGGGAGTGCCTGACCTGCCTGGGAAATGGGGCTCATTATGCTCAGCCCTAGAAAAGGGCTCTGAGCTCTTTGGGTGGAAGATGTCGTGGTTAATACAAAGATCAGTATTAGTCCTACATGGGACAGCACAGAAGGGATACTCCTGCACGAAACATATTGAGACTTGATCAGCTCATCTCTCTGACTACAAGGTGATATCTTGGTGTTTCTTTGTGGTATCAATCCTTTCTTACTACCAGTCAGGTGGGTAGAGCTTACTGGTTAAAGACAGGCAATTTTAAACTAACACAAGGGAATTCAGAACAGTGAAATCTATATTCTTCTTTCTGTAAACTAGCTTGGATAGATTACCTGTAACAGGTATAGTTTACAGACAGATGGATATGTAGTATACATTTTCAGAGAGTACATCTTGGTAATAACAAACACTTGAAACACAGTATTACTGTGCAGGACTTTTTAAAATGGAAGTTGTTGTCACATGAACCTCTGGTGTTTTGTGGCAACAATTTTGAAGAAAATTGTAATAAAACAAGTCCCTATAAAAATTGAAAGTGCTAGCAGAACTTAATTACTGGCAGAGGCCAGCAGGAAGAGAACTGACTGTCAGATAAATAGTTCCCCTAAAGGTTTTAATTTTTAATTATAGATTACAGGAAGACTTTGCTGAGTTCCCTAAGATCAATATGGAGTACAGATCATTCATTCACACTACAGTGCACTAGTGACATAGTTATAAATATTCAAAAAGAAAATGAAAGTAATATAAACACGTCTATGTTCGGAAGACTATTACTTAGACTTACAATACTGTTATATGCTGTGGCATACTGCAGCCTGCGCAAAGGCAGTGGCTGTGTTCTGAAGGTTTAGGAGCATGCAGCAGAAAGAAAATGTAATTAGTGACTGCGTATATTTATCATGACTGATTTTTCCCCAAAGATTCCTCCTGGTGGATTTTTCCCTGGCAGGTGAGCAGGTGCATAGTGATGTGATGATGTTTTTCAGAATGCAGTGTCTGGCATAGCCCTGCACGCACAGCTCACTTCAGTGCATTAGCATCATACTTTTTTTCTGAACTATGGCATTTTATTGTTTTGCTTAATTTTCACTCAGATCGAGTTGCTAAATTACTGACCTTTACCTGCTTGGAGACTGTTATTCTGAGTTAATTAAATTAATAATTAAAGTATTGAATTATTATGTTTAATATAGTCAGCCAACAGCCATGCTATTCCATAAAAGAAAATAAAATAAGATTCAATTTTAATTCAATTGTTATTCAACAAACATTTGATTCTTTTTCTGTTTCTGAATAATGCTGAAACAGACACAGCTATTTCAGTTTCATATTTAAGTAAGAGTGCTGATTTTTTTTTTTTTGCCATGCAAGGTAGCGTTATCTTTATTGACAATTTTCTGAAATAAAACAACTGTAATCAAGGGAGACACCCTGGTAAGCTCTGTGCATGGCTGATGTGAGCTCTGCTTACACTGTCTTCGGGAAGATTTGATCTTAACTCCTGGGGCTGCAAGCTAGCTCACTTTGTTGTTCATTCTGTGATTCTGTGATTCACAGAGGTTGTGGAGTGATGACTTTTGTTTTATGAAGGCCAAAGGGCTGTAAGGTTACACTGAAAGGAATGAGGAATTCATGGTGCAGGAGCTGTTTGCTGAAGATGCTGAAGTTAATTAAGGAGCTTCACTGAGCCTGGTTGTGGATGTCTCAAATTCACTATGTAATTGATTAGTTGTAATTATGTTTATGAGTCAGATTAACAAGACTACACTGATGTTCTTTTAGTTACCCATCATTATGTCAGTCCTTCTGGTCAGTGTCACAGAAATATTATCTCTTATTCTGGTTTGTGTGGCAGAATGTAATGTCAGAGACAAACAAACAGATGACTGAGGTGGGCTGTACCTTTTAATAGTATTTCAACTGAAAAAAACTTACCTGTGTAAGGTTGCAGAAGAAAATAGCTTCTGGAGACAAAGCCCTTGACTGAAACTGTCTTCAAACATGCAAAATGTCTTCTGCATTGATGTGTGGGAATGGGATGTATGGTACTGTCTTCTGCTTGTGGAGTCAGCAAAGAACAGGACATGAAATGACATTGGCAGCACACCCAGAACAACTGAAGTTACTGGCAGGTAATTAATTCTCTCAGGTGTTTTTTTTTTTTTTTTTTTGGTGACCACCCAAAAAATTTCTTATTAAAGAAGGGAGATACTAGAAATCCAATGAAAGACAACAGTGTTGCCCTTTTCAGCTTGGCAGCCCATGGAGATATGTTGAGTAACATTCCTTGTATTTTGCCATGTTGCGACTTTAGGTGACAAGAATATGAGAACTTCTTTACACTCACTACCAACACAGGGAGCTGTGAAGAGGAGGACTTGCTCTGCAAAGATGGTTTAAATCAGCTGTTTTGACAGGTTTCTTGGTGTTCTGATTTAGCTGTTAATATTCTCCGAGAAAAAAAGTCCAGAATCCCTCATCTTTCAGCAATAGGAATAAAAACTTTATGCAATAATTCTGGCTTAGCAGGACACACTGTTTGTGAGACCTTTCCCTCCTGCCTGAAGTTACCTGACGAAGGGATCCATGCTGTTACAGTTCTGCATGCGGTGTTCTTCACTTGATGTTGCCATCTGAGAACTACAAAGGTGGGGGGCTCTGTGACATTTATTCCAGGTAGGAAGTGTAGTTGCAAGAAATCCCACTTGGAAGAAATCTCAAGATTATTTCAGTGCTGGATGTTATAGGGAAACATTGTTTGAGGTTATTGGTATGGGGGAAGAAATGAGGTTAAAAGGTGAAATGCTGAGATGCAAATAGTGGATGCAGCAGACAGAAGTGTCCTGGTCACCAGCCAAAGCATCAGACTGCAACAGATGCAGACTGGCACTTCAAGGAGAAAAAGTCAGTGCCTAGCATTAGACAGCCCAAAATTGGGTATTCAAGAAGGAATATAAAAAATAATTATTTAAGGATTTTTCTTTATAACTGTGCATCTCCGAGAAAATAATAAGTCAATGAGAACACTTCAAAAAATGATGTATGACTTTTAGAGACTCCCTAGTTGTGTGTGTGTGTGTGTGTGTGTATGTGTGTGTGTGTGTTTGCTTCCCAGAGTGCTGGGAAGGCTGCGTGGACCCCCCTGCTGTATGCTGTGCAATTCTGGAGTTCCCTACCTTTGGTCAAAAGGCTTTGCCAGAGCACTCTGGTATTAACATAACTGTGACACAGAGCTCCTTGTTAAAGTGTTATTGCTTCCAACTCCAGCGCCCCAGATAAAAGGACTTTCTGTCTTCTTGTTATGACTCGTGTTTTGTATTCATACCATTGTACAATATATTATCCTAAATATTTTAGAAATTAATGTACTGTATCAATATTTTAAAGAGCTCTGAAGACTTTGAATGTCACAGTGAGAGGAGGCATAGTTTGAAAATTAAAGCTCAGAAGGATGCAGTTAGAAGAGGTTTGGGCTGTCTGCCCATTTTGGTCACAGATGTGCCATATGACCTTGTCCAGCCATGTAGGACACCTCAAGCTCAGAGTCTTTCTTTTCCTGTGAGTAGGTCTGATGACTGCAGAGGAGACTCTACACACTGTGAGATACACACAAAGCACTATTCATAAGCATAAGAGCTGTTGTTACAGCAAAGGGGGTTACTGCTCTGTGGAGGAGGTGACTTCCAGACCTCAGCAGAAGTGTTTCGGAAGTAGAGTGTTTTGCATCAAATCAAAGCAACTCCAAATTTACTCTCTGCAAATTAAAATCTTACAGTGCAATCCAGCAGCACATACGGATTATCCACATCCTGCCTGTGGTGGGGCCAAGGAACAAAGCAGAAATTCATGGGAATTCCTGGAATTCTCTTTCTGCTTGCAGGATTTGTATAGTTGATATTATTTTCATTTAATATTGAAAACCAAACAAAAGCACAAGTGAGATCAATATAATTATGTCCAAACTTGCATGTATCTTTCTTGTAGTTTTGTCTGAAAAGGTTTAGTGTTTTAGCTCCAAAACTCTATGTACCAGTAGTGAGACCCATCTCTAAATGGATTTTTAAAGTAACCATATGAAGGAGGCTGGAAGGCTGGATGGAGGAAATGCAAATCTCAAAATGGTGATAGGAACAACTGTACTTGCAGTTCACAGCCTATAAGCAGCCTGCTTAGATTACATTACTACACGGTTACCCGTAGTTCGAGTTCATGTGTCAGTGTTTAGTGACCGACCATTTCCTTCCCCACAAGGCACTTGGCAGCACCATGGACAGGGACCGACCTGCAGCGCAACCCTCTGTCCCTGTGCCTCGGAACCGCCTTCTCAAGTCCTTCCTGCCTTCCTGTGCCTTCCTGCTCTGGGAAATAAACTTCAGAGGCTTTGTCTTCCTTGTGGCTTCTTTCACCAGCTACTTGGAGTCATGCTTCCCTGGACTGAACTATTAGGAGTAAATTTAACCCACTGCTTTAATAGAAATACTTCTAGTGTGACTGCGAGCAGCTTTTGCTTTCACTGGCACTCTATGGGAAATCCTTTAGTGAGAAACCAGTGCAGGTTACGCATCAACACATGTTATGGCCTTTCCAGCAGAGAGGGGTACAAAGCAGTAAAGCTTAGTTTTGATCTTGAAGTCAAGGCATACAGCTCTGAACCTGCACAAGAAGCAGAGATACTAAGGAAAGAAAAGGTGGTAGGAATTTTGTACAAAGCTTTTTTTTTTTTTTCTTTTTTTTTTTTTTTTTTTTTTTTTTTTTTTAACAGGAACATATTTCAAAGTCAAAGGGGAATTTAAGCTGTCAGGGAATAATTACAAAAATTGGAGCTGGGCCAGCATGCAAAGACTGGTGTTCCTGACTGTTACAAATGGCTCCATGAAATCTTAATGACGAGAAAATGTCAAGGCTTCAAGCTTTATGCTTTGGGCAGAATGTCATCTCTTGTATGTATTCCCTGAGGTCTTTTAGGGCTGTTTGCTCAGTCCCCAATAAAAGGAACCTTTACTATTAATCACTGGCATAAACCCATGTAATGCCTCTGATTTTGTGGAAGGTCTCCCATTCAGATTGCTTCACTATTACAGGACCTTAAATCAGGGATTTCAAAAAATTGTACAATAAATAAAGACGTGAATTTAAAAGTATTCCAAAGTTGAAGAAATACTGGAGTTGTCTTCATTATAAAGTAGCCTTGGAACCGTTTTGCAGAAAGCTTAAACCCTGGTGGTCTCTAGACTGAACTTGGATCTGTAAACTGGCCTCTTGCTATGTCTGTTAATCAGCTAAGAAGAGAAATCAAACCTGACTTTCCTGGTATATCTTCTACCAACACACTCGATGTGTAATATCACTGTAGAAAAAAAGTGATCATCCAACAGACTATGCTTCTAGGGGCAAAAACTTTCTCCCTGAAGAATGCTAAAAGCAATCTTTAAAGAAGTTCAGAGTGTATAGATTTTTACTGAGGTCAGGGATTTGGAGATGTAAAATTAAACTACAGAAGTTCTCAAACATTTGCAGTAACTTTTTTTCAAGATTAATCTGTCAGTTACAGCTTTGTCCAGAGCTTTAGAAGAAAATATTATAGATCTTATTCACTTTTTGTAACTTTTTTTTTTCCAATAAATATGCCAAGAGTGGTAACTATATCATGTATTCAATCCTGCAGAGCACATGTAAATTTAAATAAGAGTAATAGAGGTTAGGATCTGGTTAATGTGGTTTCAGCTGTTCAGTACGTATTGTCAAAGAATCAGGACAATTTTATAGGCAAATTCTGATCTATCATCTGCTTACATCCTACAGTCATAATATTAGTGGAAAAGAGTGTAATATTCTACTCGAAGAACTGTGACCCAATTAATAAGTCTTACTTGATGTATCAGTGACTTCCAACCTTTTCCTACTGGAGGACCACTTATGGTTTTAAAGTGAAATTTGGTTTCTTGTTTTAAACCTACTGATAATGGGCTTGCTGCTTTTAGTTACACATTGCAGACCTTTTATAAATACTGCTGATTCCCTGCCAGGAGTCCACAGACCATAAGATTAAAACTTTTGGTTGACACAAACAGAGGGTTTTTGCCTCTGTTGGATGGATGCCATCTTTGGTTGGATGGATATGGACTTTTAACAGCTGTTTGTGTGAGAGTGTGCAGCATTAATAGATTCATAAAAGAATGAGAGAATCAGTAAGTAAATCCTCACACAACTTTTTCCAGTCATACCTGTAAACTTCCTCATCCTTACATCATCTCTCTCCACCCAGTACAACGTATGGTGCATATTTTTGACTTCTGCTTCCATAAACTGTTCCGGACATGTTAAATGATTAGAAAATTATGTCTCCTTCATGCTGCAAGTGTTGAACAAGCTTTCTACTAAAAACTATAACTATGTGTTGTATAGTTTTATTGTAGAGATGTGTTTTGATGGTTAAGTTTGCAAGAGATGAGCTTTATAGCTACTGTTTATAAACACTTGCAAATAACTTAACTAATCTGTTTTCAAGCTCTGATTCAGAATTATTGCATCATTACTTTTTATTGTGCTGGAGCTGGCAAAAAAAACAGACAGTGCTTGCGGTGGAAAACACTGGTTTATATCAAGGTTTTATATGTTTGAATTTTTTTAAGTATCACACTTCCAATTGCAAGCTACAGCTTCCAGGTCCTTCTCTTACTCAAGATCCTCTTGCAAGAACTGAAAAGACAGTGATTTTCTCTAATTTTTCCATGCACTTCAGGTTCTATGCATTTGTATGTTGAACTCTAAAATATCTTTTTCTTAGAAAAGTAGGGGACATTTTAAACAAATCAGCATACGCTGATAGTGGTTAATGAACAGAAACACTTAAATGTTACAGGAGAGTCTTGAGTTTTTTCTGGCCATACAAAACAAGGTCAGAAAGATATGAGACAAAGAGTGCAGCAGGGTTTAATAAGAGCAAAGATGGAGGAACTGCGTGTGGCTGTGTACAGTAGGTGTATATATAAGCTATAATGAGGAAGTTGCATGTGCAGCACTGGTTCTTGATTAACAAAAAGAAGGTGTATAAGTTAATTGGAAAGGTTTACTGAGTTATTTTGCACAGCAAAAATAAAGAGTATAAATGAGAGAAGAGAATATGTTCAAAATACTACTGACAAAATTGTCACTTGTCTGCCCTGAGAAGGAACATTGGTGAGAATGTGAGACAGAAAGGTCAAAGAAAGAATAATTGGAAATCGTTATTTATAGCCACTAATGTATACCTCCTGGGCGTTTCAGCATATAAAAATGCAGACTAAATCAGGAGAAGTTAATGCAGGTAAGAAAGGTCAGGGAGATAGTCATTGCTGAATGACATTAACTGTATTTTTGTGGAATTGTTGGGGCTGGAAAAACATTTCTGTATGTGAAGAAAATGGCTGTTGGAAACATAGAAAATATTCAGCTAAAACATCATTATACTTTCAATAATCTTAGTTTTGGCTCCTACATTAAATGCTTTGGACATATAGGAGGGAAGAGTTGTAGGTTCACATCCTGTTTGCAGAGCAGAACTACTGAAAAGTCTATGCTCCCCAGTAGAGGCTGTTAATGAACATACAGAACTGCGAAGTTCTGAAGAAATCTCAATTTTATGCTTTGGATTAAGGGCATGGAACCTACAATGATTATAAATGAAAGGTCTCCACTGAAGGCATTACAGAGGTTATATGTTAATGACCAGAGAAAATCCAACTTCCAGTTCTCAGAAGTCAAGAAAGTTGATTTACGAATGTCAGTAAAGCCTGGGCTAAGGCGATCAGACCTGCAGAGATCTAACACAGTCCCTCTGTGGGAAAGGTTCTGCCCTTGGCTACCTCTGGGCCACTTGGCAGAGCAATTGCTGTGTCCAGGTGGGTGAGCTAAAAGAGGTTCTGGACTGCGGAAGGTTGTGGAGGCATGCTTGAATCAGATCTTTCTTCATTATTGCTGTGATTCCCCATCGTTTTGGCCATTCCTCAGGGTCACTGAACTTTAAAATAACATCGCTTTGTTCAGCTCTTCTGACTAATGAGCTTGTCTGTCTGTAGGAGGTACCACACTCATTGCTATTCATTGCAACGAAAAGCTTATTTAAGCTCTTCCCTTCCCACCTGCTCCCATGATAGTACAGACTAGGGTAGTCTTAAAAAGCAGAATTAGAGTCCTCACACTGAACTTTTCTGTTAGAGCTTTGAGCACCATTAAACATTCATTGCCAGGTACACTCTAAAAGCTGTAGCACTGTACCTGTTATTGCGGACTTTTGATCTCCTAATTACCTGCAAGCAATTTGGGTCAAAGACCTCATGTCTGAGTTTTTTCCTTTCACTTGATCTCTCGGAGTTTGAGAACAGTAATAAGAGCTGAACTTGAAAATCACATTAAAACTTAGAAATAACAGCTGAAGGCATTTAATCTTTTCATGATTGTTGGTGAGGGTTTCCATTTGTGTCCACACTGGCTGCCTGTCATCACATTCCTGACAGAGACTTGAAAAAGAAGCAGTGAAGAGACAAACGTTTTTCTGTAGTTATCAGTTTTGTTGGTGTGAGGTTTGAGGAGTCACTAAACAGAACTGTTGAGCTGAAATACCTGTTTGTATCATTGCTAATATGGCACATAAGGAGATTTTGCACTGTACATAGAATCTGCATAATAATCTTTGAACACCCCCCTGGTCCCAGATTTCTTACGGGTTTTTATTTCCTGGGGGCTTTGTATCTGCTTCCCTGTGTCCAGCATCCAGCAGACCGGGATAACTGCAATCCAGCAGAGTCTGCCTATTTGAATGCTTGTGTCCTTTTCATGGTAATTTTTTCAGGTGGATTGCTTTTTCTTTCCTTTTAATTTATGGGAGAAGAATAGATTAGTTTATATCTTTGTGGTCAGTCTTTAACAGACAAAACAAAAGGACTAATTCTGCTAATATAATATTTTCAGGTATACTTCACAGTTTTTCAGAATCATAACCTTATAATTATTATTATTTTTTTACTGTCTGACAAGCTAATTCAAATAATCCAAGAATTTTCAGCCTGTGTAGTGCTGTGTACATAAAATCAAATGTATAAACTTAGTAAATCTGTGAATTCAAATGATCTTCCTTGAATTTGCTTTCACCCAGTTTCATTGGTTGGAGTATGTCATGTATTTCTTAAGTGAAAGAACAAACCTGTAAGCTCTCATCTTCTGGTCTCATGTGATTTTTTTTTTTCTAATATATCTCAAATCACTCCACTGTAATTTTATTGAATTTTATCTTTAATAATATTTTATTTATTTAAAAAGACAACTCTGAAGTGATAAAGCCTTGGAGCAAATTCAGATTGGTTTAACTAATTGACTTCAATGGAGTTGGGTTAGCAGCTGATATAAGGCACTTTTTATTTCATCTATGCCACTGTCATTACCTTCCATTTATGGAGACAACAAGCAAACAAGAAGTCGAACACACACTTGGAGGTATTTGTCCGGTTTATCTGGAGTTTTCAGAATGATTTTAATGGTCTTTCCAGCTTCCTAGTCCAGGAATCTTGTGCCTGTAATTGGTGAACCAGAATTTTCTGCTGCATGAAATGTTACCAATTTCTTGATTCACTAAAACCAATTCAGTATAATTTCTGCTTATTTGCTATGACTGGCAAATTCAGACATGGATTTTTACACGTATCTTGATATCTGACTGCTGTAATAGTTCTCCTCTGGGAATCATGAATAACAACGAGAACCATTGTGTAGTGCAAGTGAGAAAAATACATGATGCGTATGCTTTTTGGACCATTTTCTTCTATAACAAAACTCATAAAGTCTAAATAGTGTGACATAATGTTGTAGGAAGTGTGGCAAAGGCAGCCTGTGAAACGTGCTGCTTTATACAAAGTTCCTTGTCAAAGCTGCAGTACTACTGAAATAGATGTTATTTATGTTTCATATGTAGATTTTAGGTTTTTATAGAGGTTTTTATAGTCAGGTTGTGTACAAAAAGCCGTTTTGTCTTTCCAAATAGATTTTGCTTTATGTACATTGCAAGTGTTTCATTGCACTGACTTTTCTTTCTGTGTTGGAAATGATGGAATAAAGATGTTTCCATGGAGCAAATGATTTTAAGAAGCATAAGCTGCACTAAAATTAAATTTAATTCAACCTACATCTGATGAACCACTGAGAGTTTAGGATATTAGGTGATGCTGGAATATTTAGGAGGAAAACTGCAGTCCATGTGGGAACCTTTAACACTAGCAGAGAACATTGGCTTACAGAAAGGCAACTGAGAGAGATAAGAAGCTGGAGGACACAGGGAATGCTGCAGTGTTTTGCTATTTATGTTTTTAATTTATATGGGTTGAGATACACAAACCTAAATGTCTTCTGGCAAATTTAATTAAATATGAGAATTGTCTCAAAAATAAGTGGCAGAAATGTCCCAAGGGAAAGATCTGACACTGAACTATGTGGTCTTTCCAAAAGTATCTTGCACAGACTCATAAGAGCTAATGAGGATGCAGGAAAGCATGACTGCAAACAACTGAGAAATTTGTCATCTCCATTGGTTAGTGCTTTGATCATTTTGAGTGTCTAATTCATTAATTGAGTGTCTAATTCGTTAATTTTGAGTGTCTAATTCATTAATTTTCTTAATTCACATTAAGAAAATGTTGAATTGTGGCCTATGAACTTTGAGACACTTCTTCTAAATAACAAAGTTTTTTCCTCTGCTGAACTATATGGTATCATTGTTTATCCACTTAAGAAGGAAAATGTTTTTGATGTCACATTAGCTATGCCCAACACAGATCCAGTTCATTGTTCTGTCTGCTTTTTGATGTGTGAACGTTTTTGTCCTTATGTTATATTTTGTGCATCTCCAAATTTCTTCTTCTGCCTGATGACCTCTGACCTTGTAAATGAATCTGTCAGGTACAACAGCACCAGATGCTTTCCAGAGATCCTGATACTTTTCTGTTGTAGGGTTATACTTACCATTTCAGTAGTGAAGAAAAAGAAAAATAATTAGGTCATGATTTTCCTTCCATAAATCCAGTTTTAATCTTCCTTTCCTCCTGCATTTCAACTTTGTCTGTGATCTTTTGTTATTTTAGTGCTCCCCATATCTTTATTTTTTATTTATTATTATTATTATTATTATTATTATTATTGCGATCAGGTTTGGCCACTTGGTTGGCCTTCTCATAGGTTTTTATGTCTACTCTGTGTTATCCAAATTTCTGGCTAATGTACAAATAATTCCCTGCATGCTTGATGGCTTGCTGAATTAATTATACCATATACATAATTTTGATCGATATGAATCTGTCATAAGACTCTTGATGCTTTGGATAACATTAAAAAATCTTTTCTCACTCTCTATTGTTGAATAAAACTCCCATCTCTCTCTTCCATTTAACCTTTAATGCCCGAAGTGAATTAATTGGATAACCGAACTCCATTAAAACAGAGTATATTTTGAGATTGGATGACACTGGTTATGAATATCAAATATTAAATAGATTCTGAAAAGCACTGAAACAATGGCAGAAATGGCCATAATTCATTCTGCCTCAGTGACAATATTTTGGCTCTTGTTCTTCTAAAACTTTGGAGATCTATTGAATTACCAGGATTTAGATAACAAAACAAATGGAAAACTGTCAAGTGAGAGGTATTTTCACTCTCATTCGTTGGTATGGGATAACTGATGCAGCTAAACAGAGAAATCAGTGTTCATACTAGTAGCTGGACGTCATGCCATGTATTTTCTCCTCCCGTTCTAGTCTCTACAAATGAAAAACCCAATGGCAGAAAAGTCTCTTCCCTATGGGGGCTAAATTTAAATAAGCAAAACAAATTGTTATGGAAGATGTTGTGGTCATGCCAATGCTTGAATTTTTAAGGTAGTCACAGGAAAGCTATGACAAAACTATAGATTTTCTCTATTGAGAAAATTGTCATGTTAAAGAAAAAGCAGTTTGTGGAATCATTGTTGCTGTTAGTATTTTTTATTCAGGATGGACCTTCACATGGGGAGAAATTGAAAGACAGAGAAAGAGCAGAAAAAAAAAATAGCTGCATACAAACCAAACAGTATCTTCAGACTGGTGCTAGAATATACAGTCTAATGGGATTTTCTTTCTCTTTCTGTAACATATTTTTAAAGACTGATTTTTTTTTCTTTTGCAGTGTGAAATCAAAGTTTCTCTATTGCTATGTTCCTGACAGCATCACAGTAGAAAGGTATGTTCCCTCGTTAACAAAACAGCCTAATTCATGAGTAATTCTCTTTAGGTTAGAATTTTGTCATTTATAGATATTGAAAACATGAAATGTTTTATTGCTTTGTATATGGAAGCAATCAAATCAGCAATAGCTTATGAGTCCCATAACTCTGCTATAGGCAAAGATTTCAAGAAAGGGTCACCATGTACTTGAGGTAAGTAAAACCTTTTAACAATTAATAATAGCAATTTGAAAACATTTTTTTTTTCCTCTTTAAAGAAAATTGCCTTGGCAGAAATGATCTCTGCCCTCTTCCTACTTTTTTATTGCTATATGTTTATGCAGTGTTAAAATCATGTGAATCATTCACAGATAAGGCATCCTGGCTGTGCATGGGCCAGTGCTCTCCATGCCTGTGAGATCTTGAGGAAAAAACACCTGCCCTTTGGAGCACTCCTGTGCTCAAAGGGGAAAGCACCACTTGTTGCTCTTTAGTGGGATGTATGTGAGGGTTGATGGTCTGCCCAGCCCAAGGTTTGTTCTCTGTCAGTGGCAGCAGCAGATTTGTTTTATGGAGACATTGATGAACCTTGTTAATATGGAGAGAGAGAGAACCAAAAGCAACAAGGTTGAGAGAATAATGGATATTATGAAATGTGATTCTTGTCAAAACTGATTTAGGAAAAGTAGACAATAATTGAAATAAATGAATGCTTTCCATTGCACATCCTCCTCCCACTCCCGCCAGCACTAAAGAGACATATGAATGTGCTTTCTGCTTTTTTTAATGTTGGCTCTTTGTCAAGGTTACCATTACCTGACCTTCTGATACTGTGTTGTAAAACGCCTTTGATGTCGTGTCTGGAATACAAGGCACGGAATTCTCTTAGAAACATGCACTATCCTAGTGGAAGCAGTTGCATGTATTTCAGTAAATGCAATCATTTGAGTGACTTGGCGTTCATGCGATCAAAATGAGAAATAAATTTATGCGGGCAGCAAACAGAGACTGTCTCTCACAAGTGGAGAAGTGGTGACTATAGCTAGAGAACTTTGTATTGACGAGTATCTTTTTTTCTTGTATAAATTTTAAGTGAGTTTGTTTTTCATAAAGGATATCTTCTGATGTCAGCTCATTAATATTGTGAGACTTAGAAATATCTGAGCAAAACCAGGAGATTGCAACTGCTGTCATCTGAGGAGCTATCCCTTCAGGCTTGTTAAAGCGGTCATTTTGTGCTGCAGGGAGCATAAATGCAGATGGGACTGAGCTTCCCATTAGGCTGACTATCTGGAGAAGGATACTCTTTATAGAGATGAAGTCAGTGTTACAGGAAACATTCTTCTTCCCCTGGAATGAGAGAAGTGGCTCTGTGATGGTTTTTAATGTACATGTCCAGAATTTCTGAACACTGGTTTGAATAGCTAGGGAACCCAAAGGTGTCACAGCTAAATTTCAGAAGAGGAACTTTCTAGAGTCTTCCAGAAAAAAAGGTTGTAAAGATTTATCTACTAAAATGCCCTGATTTAGAGAAAATTTACTTGACTTCTCAACAGTGCCAGATCTAGGCTCTGATTCAGCAATGTTGACTTCCACAGAGCCAGTTACTGAAGTGTATTTTAAAAGGTGGAGTCTTGGAGATTGAAGTCCATCACTTCAATGCAAAAATAAATGCATCATAAATATTCTGAAATACTTTGGAAAAGCAGCGGGCTAATTTTGATATGTAATACTGGCAGGGCAAAGGGAGACACTAGCTGTTACCCATTCTCAGCATCCTAAAGAAGTTGGGCCAGTACTGAAGACTTCAGATAACAGTATAAAAATGGCATATAAAAAGATTTTTTGCATTAAAAAAGGTATTTCTGATTAATCACGTTGTAAACATTGTAGAACAAATGCAATAATAAATCATTCAGATTTCCAGTGTTATAAATGAACCAAAAAGAATCTAGCAAAATAATGTGTTGTTGTTGAAAAGTATGGAATTGCTACAGCTGAAGAACAAATGCTTACAAAAAGGAGTTGTTTTTAAGACATCCATGTTGTTATAGACCAAAACTTTTGTGTTTGTTCTGGTATATGCATTTGATATTCTCTTTCTGTGTGTTCCTTTGTGTTAAAAAAAAAAGAAACCAAGAAGCCTTAAATTTTGCTCCTCTCTACCCTCCTCCACACGTTAGTCATGTAAAATTTCCATGGGTGAAGTTTCCAATCGTATTTACTCTACCTTTCTGTCTTGTCTTGTGTGTGAGTCTGTTAGCTAATGCTAATTTCCACACTGTGGATGCCACGAACCAAGGAAACACCTGATACCCACACAGTAATACACAAAATGAGAGTGACGACAACCATTAATTTTTTTTTCCTGCTTTTCAACACATCTCAAGGGCAAAAGATCTGACTACGGATCTTCCTGTTTCAGGTAGTGCATGCAATAGCAGTGCCACTGCACTTCCTGGGTCTGCAGGGTCCCCTGGCAGGGACTGGGACAGAGAGCAGGGCAGGGCATGGCAGGGGGTTGCATCCAGTGCAGAAGCAATCTTGGCAGTATCATGCAATTCACCTACCCTGGCACAAGCTGGTTTGCTTTGTTTTCTGTTCCTTCAGGTGTTAAATTGAATGTATGGGCATTCCTTTGGCTATATAATAAGGAAATGCATACCTGTAGCTGGGAAATGGGCCTTGCAGCTGGGCTCCTTTGAATGTGGAAGACAACTTACTGGTGCTTCCCTTCCTCTTGAGCTGCAGTATAGATCTGTGATTTCTCCAGCCTGAGGGTGCCATTTGCCTGATGAGCTGACTAGCTGTTTGCAGACCTGCCACACAGGACTGGAAGGCTGGGGCCTACAAGGCTCTGGGAAAAAGTAGATGTGAGTTAGCTCTGTGAGCTTCATGCTGCCTCTGCCATGAACACCAGATGCTCTTTCTGAAGGGGCATGTGAGTTCTCACTAAGTGACTGAGCTCAGGGACAGGGACCCACTTTCTTTGATACAGCCAAACAGAGGTCCTTGTGTACTTTCACTGCTCAGTCTTTATCTACCCAAAACCTACTCATTCCCTTACATCCCTACTACACTCTGAACTTCTCCCCCAACTCATTGCTGTGTAAGTTGTCTTACACAACTCTCCACACCTTGTAAACCAATGCCATAATGCTGCCTCTGTACTTCCTCTGCACGGTAACACCATGCTCCTTATTTACCCTTACTTCTGCATTCCCATGTCCTGACATACAAGATGTGCCCTCTTTAGGCTAATCCTTTCTACAATAATCCCCTAATTCACAGGGCTGTTTAAAGACCTTAGTGCTTTTAGATTCTCTGTACGGGCTTCCCAAAATATGTGTCAGCCATGTCCATCTCTAAGCTATGCAATGATGCAGAAAGCAGCGTAGCAAGAACTGCACCTAAACAGGTTTCAGGTCCTCAGCCTCTCCCTCCTGCACAATATCCAATTGCCAGCCAACAACGTACATGGGATCCCCAAACTGCAGCTGATGGAGAGAGCAAAGGAGACCTTCCTGGGAGACTGGCCCGATGGGTGCAGTGGAAGGTGAGGGACCAAAAGTGAAGTCTTGAAGCTGTTTTGCGTCTTATTTCTCCCAGGAACGTGTCCTTCTTTGCTGACCATCACTCATGCCCTGTAACTCCCGCCACACAGCTCAGCACGGCTCCTGCCCTTGGGCACCGGGAGGGCTGGGACAGGGGGCTGCTCAGCAGCGCTTGGCCTCTTTGGAGGCCGGTGTGGCTTGTGAGCTGCACCTTGGCCACTGTTGCGCTGCGCCTCCTCCCCAGCATCTCACCCAGCGAGGGGTTTGTCCTTCAGTCCCAGAGGTGATACCTGGTTTCAGTACATCCTTATTGCTAAATCACTTTGGCAGCAAACTTTATTTACATTTCATAATTACCTTACAGCCTCATTACAGCAGACACCTGGTACTTGCTGTCACATTTAAGGTTGCAAAACAGTTTCCATAGCAACAACTGTCTGCACACCATAATTTTGCAGAGTGTGTCCCTATTGGCTAAAAAAAAATCCACAATTGCTTTCTGTCCAAGGTTTAATTTTCCCATCAATCAATTCTGAATTAATTTGAGGTGAAAGACTATATTATTTCTAATTAGAAAAAAAAATACCTTCCCATTTTCTTCTAGACAAAGCTATTGCAAAAATAGACAGGCTGAGGACTACTAGTATTCTTTGGGCTGAAAAAGAAAGGTTGGTTTTAATTTAGTTTTAATTGAAGTAAAAAACACCATGTGTATGTGACAGTGTTTTGTTTTTGACCATTTACTTATACTGTTGTGTGTCTGTTCTTTTACTGGACTTACCTACCAGTTTTAAATACTTAAAGAATTTTAAAGATAATACCTAGCTGTCTGAAAGATTGGTGGGTTTTGGCCCTTACTGTACCATGAAACTTAGCTGCCCAAATAGGAACAATGACCCAGTGTTTTCAGACCACATCCTCTTCACATCAATGGATATGTAACATTGTTAGAATCAGTCAAAGCTAAAGCCATTTAATGTGCTGGGAGACTTGGAGCCTCTAGCTTTGAATTTATCTACTTGACTCAGACCCAGGATTTGCTGCTTTAAATGTTTGTAACTTAAAATTAGCAAACTGATTTTCTTCAGACTTGGACTTCTACTGACACTTCAAGAAATCTACAAAGCAAATCCAATATGAAGAAAATTACCTTTTTTGTTCTAAAGTTATTTGCATTTAACATGATGAATTGTAAACTGATATAAACTTAGTAATTCTGTTTCAGATCTCATTCTATCCACATTCTACTGTTGCCTCTCAATTTTACCATTCTTGGATTTATTCAGTTTCTCAAGCTTAATGAAGACCCTCTGTATTGTGTTTTTGGAATATTCTGCACTGTCTGCTTTGTTCAGTTTGGTACATGCTAATCAATATAAATCCAGCTTAAAGCATTTGAAACATGGTGGCCATGTCTAAAGACTCAAATTTGGGGGACAGCAAAATTTATTAGGAGTTAAGAGATATTTAAGTTTCTTTTAACAGTATATAAGCAATGAGTATTAATCTGGAAATGCATCTCAGAACTGACAGTTCTCAGATCTCTTGCCAGTTTCCGGTGCATCACCTTTGTGTTCACAGCAGCTGCAGCAGAACTACAGGCCTCCCATTGCACTTTCTGGTGCCTAGCAGTCTTGTGCTTGGTGCTTCAAAAGCTTCCCGCTTGACCCCAATTGCCCTCCTATCCAACAGATTACAGCCCAGATGTATTCTTTTTTTCTTTAAAAGTGAAGTGGAAGTTAATTGCACATTTATTTCTTGAGAGATCAGAAGAAAATATTTATTGATGTAATAAAATATTTTTCTATGCAAACTACATATATACGTATCTTTTTAAAATAAAACACTTTGTGTGAGGGAATAAGTGCATGGAAATTACTTAGGTTTAAGTAGAAAATTAAACAAATCAAATTACATACTGAAAATGTGTCAAAATATCAACAGTGCAGTAAATCTGAGTACTAAAGCTGGTAGTACTTCCATAACATCACCTTATTTTTCTCATTCAGAATTTTTTAAAGTTTACAGCATTGTAATTTAAATGTGTTAAAAATAATAGGCTGTAGAACTTGGGCTGCGAGTCTGAGATGGATTCAATGTATTTTAAAGCTGTTACAATAACCAAGTTTTTGGAAGGAAATATCTTTTCCAACATACCAGTGGTCCAGGAAAAAGTTTGGATCCTAAGAGCATTGAACACAAGTTGACTTTTAAAAAGACAAGTGGTCCAAATCTTATTTAAATAAATATCTCATCAACTTGCCATTAATATGTTGTATTGGGATTAATGAATGGTATATTTAGGACAGTTGCTTTACAAAGGAAATATCGATTTTCCCATTTGTGTTAAAGAGTATATTTTCTAAAGTATCAGAAATGTATAGCTAGTTCCATTAAAATTCAATTCTTTTAAAAGATCCTAACTGTACCCCTTTGAATTGGTAGTTCAGCAGCAGATTAGCAGGAAAAGACACATTAACATTTACGTGTTCACCCTTCTTTTCATCCTCATCCGCTAAGTTCAGACCTTCTGGATTTTTATCCTATTTTTATTGACATGTTAATGTATAATATGACGGTGCAGAAAGACTGTAAGAAGATGTGGGAGGAGAAAAATCACAGGCATCTTAAATAACATTTAGAGTAAGTGAAATGGGTGCATGGATCTTTTGCTGCTTATGTCCAGATGCTGGTTTTAGAAGATATTATTCCTAAGCATCCACTGAATGTGTCTGTTTCTCAAGTCTGGCTGGTTATTATTTTTCCATTATAGCTGTGTTCCTGGACTGTTCTATAACAGCAACATTATTTTTACAGCCTAACACTGGAAATTATGTAGCAATATTAAACTATCTTTACTTGTCGTGTTTGAATAACACAAGCAAGTCAATAAAGCAGAAGAAAGTTGAGGTTTACAAAGCCAGCTCTAGCTAGAAAGGCAAAATGGCAATGATGTGTGTTTCACATTCAACAGCAAGCAGAGTGTTCCTATGAATATGGATATCCAAGGATGCCATTGTTAATAAGAGAGTACATTAAATTAAATAGCAAGCCAACTCATTTTTCCTGCAAAAGAAGTAATTTTCTTGGTTGTGTAGGCAGCTTCAGCAATTTCCTTTAGTATTTTGTCATTACTACATTGTCGTGTAGTGTGTTTCCAAACATTTTTTATGAGATGATTTCTCCATAATGAATGTCTATTAATGTCTGGGGCTTGAACACATTAGTGTTTGATGTTTGTTGTAGTGATACTATCTTCTGACAAAGACTTTTGAGGAATGAGAATTTATATCTTAACCGTGTTTTTTGTTTGTTTGTTTGTTTGTTTGTTTGTTTTTAAATACCATTTCCCATATAGTTAGAAAAAAACCCCAACACATTCTTTTGACTTAAAAACCTGTCAATAGGCCACTCTGAGAATGGACCTCTGGGTGAATATATTATTTGCTATCTACATATGGCTCATGTCCAGTGCTTTGGACAAACCCTCAACTCAATCCAGCCCTTGTCTGGTGTTAATGACCAGGGTAACCGCTGGAAATGGGCAGCTGGAGCCTTTCCTTTTGGGAGAAATCTGTGGCAGGGGCATACCTGATACAACCAGCTCAAATACCACCTTCTTTTATGTTCTTGATACATTTGGTTTTGCTTTGTTTTGATTTTGAGTGCCTGTCACGGAATGGGAGGAGATTTTCTGAAGCTGCTTATATATCATATGTTTTGCTGGCAAAAGTTTTTGAAAGAGTGATGTGAAGATAGTGTGTATGTAAGACAGCCTTGTTCTAATTTACACCACGAGAGGGAAAAATGCAAACTGGGCTTCTCCAGAAATGAGCAGAACTGAGAACAGCTGCAATAATATTATCTCCAAATCCCTTAGGTCTTCTCATGAGGACCTTGCCTCAGGCTGCTGAGGTGAGTGCTTGAATTACAGGAGATCACATTCTGTTGTATTTGTTGTTAAGTGTGATTTATATCCACAAAAGGAAAAAAAAAAAACAGTAAAAAAACCAGTTGCCTCACTAAAAATGTGATGACTTGACATGCAAAGCATTTTTGCCATGGAAATCACTATGGCAATTGAAGATGAATTATTTTAATTTCACACTGTTCTAGAGACCACTTTAAGTTGTTTCTTATATCTGCTAAAAACACTGTAGAATTTTGGGCAGTGCTTGAAAACACATCCTTGAATAGAAGCTATCTGAAGAAAGGAGCTGCTCAATAACTAATGTTAGTGCTAGAATTTATAGTTGGGTTTTATGCAAGTAGGACATGATGTAGGCTATGCTGTTTAACAAAAATCCATATTGTGTTGGAGTACTGAACCAAATACCTGTCTTTCTTTTCCTATTGCTTAAACATAACCTTGCCAGGCATTAGCCATGAATCTAGGAACATGCTGAAATTACTACAGGTGGGAATATAGAAAAATAAATTTTCCAGCATAAAAGTGATTTGTGTATCTACTGTTTTTCTCAGCTCCTTGTAGAGATATGTGATAACTGAATTCCTCTTTCTGGGTACTGTACTGTTACTGTATTGTAAACAGTGTTTTGCTTATTAAATAAAAAAGCAATGAATATCCTTAAAAGTGTACATTTCTGGTTTTGTTTGTTTCCTTTCAACAGTTTATAGAAGGTTGCTTTAACCTACAATAGAGCAACTTGAAAGATTTAGTATGTCAAATGTATCCTTTTAGAAACTCACAACTGTTATGTCCCCTGCCAATTTTTAAGTTCTTATAAAATTACTGTGAGTTAAATGATGAAAACCATCCCTTCCTTGCAGTGACAGAGCCTCCATATTCATCTATAACCTCAAGAACGTGTAGACTGTGTAATTTTTCATGGAAGTTGGATTAAAATATATCTTTAAAAAAAATCTAATTAAGTTTCAAAAATTATAAACAATGGAGTGTCTACAGCCTTGTTTCTTCCAGTGTGTCATTAACCTTATACAATGGCATTGTGTCATATTTCAAATCTGAACTTGCACAGTTTCACCTTCTGTCTAGTATTTTTATTCACAACACAGTCAACTCGCAGTGCAGTCATATATCTTATTCATGTAGTTGTTCACTGATGCATTGATCAAGTCTCTTGACAGTCTGCTTTTCATTAAGTTGAACAGCTTGAGTTTCTTCATCCTTAAGTGGGAAGTTTTTTTTTTTAGTCCTGGGTTATTTTTGTGGTCCTCTTTCCAGTGTTTCTGAGCTGTTATAGGAACATGAATGGTAGGGGCTGATAGTTGTGTCAGTGCACTCCTCAGAGGCAAAGAAATCTTTCTTACAGTCACTGAATATTCTAGTGTTCCATATGTCCCTTTTCTCAGCATAGCACAAGGCACACATTGAAACATGATTTTTCAGTGGTCTTTAGGTTCATTTCTGAGTCCCTATTGTCAAAGGCAATCCCTTATCCTCTAGGCTTTCTTTCCAGATGTACCACTTTGCACTTGTGATATTAAGATTCCTTTGATTAGATTGTGACAATCCAGTTAGCTCTAACAATATAACATCTTCTTTCATAAATAAAAGTTATTCATTTTAAAAATTATTCTTGCGTAGATTTGACAGTCAGTGGTCTGCCCTTACCTATATGCTGGGAGATCTCTTAAGCAAGTTTTAAAAATGTTTAATAGATTCTTTGTAATGCCCCACATGCAAATTTTTCATTTAAAGACAAGTACCTTGGAGAAGCCTGAGTGGAATGTACTGACACAGCTGTCTCTGCCAAGATGCTATGCATCATTCTAAAAAAGCTAACAGGTTGATTTAACAGGACCAGCTTACAGGAAAAACATCAAATATTATGGTTTGACTGCTGACTGGCATTGACGATCTTTGTTGCCAGTTACAAGCTAACTGCTCTGGGCTTCACGTAAGGCTGACTAGTTTCTGGTCTTCCCTGCCACCACTTTTACCACTCGTGAACACTGCAAATACATGGGGAATATTCTGTGCTTGAGAATTCCATTTGATTTTTAGATTTCTTAAAATATTTTTGTCAGTGGTTCAGAGAGCTTCCCAGCTAATTATCCGAACCTGTTGATTTGAAACTGTTACATTTTTTCAGATGCTGCCTTACATCTTTTTTATTACAGGTTGTGCATTCCTGTTTTGATCACAGTCAGGTAGGATGAATATATGTTTTAGTGCTCTCTTTCAAATAGAGGTCAAAGAATTAAGAAGCTTGTCTTCCTTTTATGAATTGATATTTGATTTTACTACCTGTATAAAGCACTGAGTATGTGCCTTGCTGACAAATTCTTCTTTTTCAGAAATTGTTTTTAAGAGCCTGTTCTTAAAGTCTATGACCCCACTGGCTATTTCATCAATTCCATCAGTGTTTATTATCAGTCATTTGCATTATAGATCTTATTACATGGCTATTAACTTTTTGCTTCATGTCTTTCTTTTTCTGCTAGTATGTTTTATTGATGATTAAAGTGGAAGACCATTTCATTTCCCTTGTTTTCAAATCTGGTATATTTTACAGGTTTGTGAAAGTGTGGGATGCTGGCAGTAGGATTTTTGCTAGGGTTTTCAGTTTGAAATGTAATACTCTAAGCAGTGATGTTGTTTATGCTATTACATACACATAGGGTATGAAAGAAGAAGAAGGTTTCAGGAGATGCATATTTCATAACTCTTTTTTTTAACTTTTTTTTTTTTTTTTAGAGAGAGAACTTACAAAGTACATTGGATAGAGCAATAAATAAAAATAATGCGAAGAGGTATGAAACCAGGAAGAAAAAACTTCTATATGAAAATCTCTGCAAAATGGGCTGATTATACAAGAGAGGTTTTATTCAGGATGAGAAGAGTGAATCAAGGAATATTATTTTTCTTTTTAAGTTTTAATTTCCTCAAGCTAAGCACAGAGCCATGCAAATGAAGGAAAGGTGAAGCAACTGAAAAGTCCTTTGAAAGTGAAACCGTATGTCTCATCTAGAATCAGGAGTGAATTCAATGAACTATTTAATATAGAATCCCTTTCAAGTGTATTAAATAGGGTTTCTCAGTTTCTGAACTTGCACTGGAAAAAGTTCTAGCTGATATGAAAACTATTTGCTCTATTTATAACATTGTGATTCAGCTTAGAGATAGTAAAGGCAATGTCATCTGATTGAGAGCTGACCAGAGTAGACTTATTACACGGATTGCTGTCTTGTGTTTTGAGATCTGTGGAGAGTAGGATTTGCTAATTTTGTCTGTTGACTTAGATTGGAGGGAAACTTTGACTTGAAGAGATCTAATGCTTTTTACCAGAATTACCAGCTGAAGTTTTGCAAAAAGCAAACTTAGTTTGAATCATAAGATATTATGTGCTATCTGCAAGCTTCCATTGCATATGTGTGGCACAGATGGCAATGCAAGAAACTTATGAGCATGAGGCAGGAACATAAGTAATGTATTAGTCAGACTGAAAGCTCAGTCCATTGTTTCCAAGAGTAACCAATTGCAACTAATTAGGCTTCTGGAAAACAGTTTTGTCTTCCCGGGCTGGCAGTTCTTCATGGAATATTGTGTGTAATAGTAACTAATGGACGTATTTCCTATAAATTTATCCAATTATTCTTTTTGATCTTATGGCTCTAGAATGTACCTGGCTTTGCTGAAACTGGCCTACAGTTTAACTGTGCCGTGTATGTATCTGCACTGTATATAACTGCGCACTGCACTACCTGCCTTCCAGCTCGCATTGGCAAGTTGTTCCCTGTAAACCTCAGTACTACGTGTGCAGCTTTCTGTGCACTGGAATGGCTGTTCTTACATTCCACTCCATCCCTCCCTCCTGTCGTTTCTGTCTAGAGTTTAGATTGTGTTCTGTGGGCATTAGCACGGGTCATTCTCATCTCTGCTGTCTGGGTAGGAAGGCTGAAACTATAAGTTATGCATTATTCCAAGTTGTGCAACAGATTCATATTTGCTTTTTTTCTTTTAGTCTTTTGGAGAAACACTTTTCAATCCTAGTGATCCTTTTCCCTTTTTAACATTTGTTTCCTTTTCTGTGCATTAATTCTGATGAAATTGCTCATGTTATTCCCTTTCAAAGAATAGTGCTGTTATAGGAACCCTTCAGTTGCTTACTGCACTGAACAGCAGCCCAAATAATTCATTTAGTTTCTCTGCTAACTGAGTGTCGATCTGGCTTTCTGGTTTTGCTTCTGATCAGCCACTATGCTATCCTTGTAAGAAGTGATGAGACTGTGCATCCCACTATACACAGAGCTGCAAATCACTGCTAAAGTGTCACAAAGATCTTCAAACTGAAAGAGATACCTTGCCACTGAAAAGGCTGGACCCATAAATTAGCACGAAATTTTAAAACTGCATTTTGAGAGTTTTATATGCTTGAATACAAAAAGTCACAGTGGTAATCCAAACTAGAAGTAGAAATAGTATTGCATATCTGCTGAAACTCAGAGTCTTGAACATTTGCTTTCATAAACACGTTCAGAGAAAAAAGAACAACACTTTGGTACTGTGAGACCTACACGATTAAGGAGTCTGAAGCTTACTGTTAATAGGGGTGTAGACATATGGCTTGCTCCTGCCTTTCTCTAGACTAGCCAGATCTGAACCAAGTCTGGTGTAGAAGGCAGCTGGTCTTGTTAGAGTAATGTTTATAAGCTGATAAAAGGCACTGTAGATTATCTCAATGTCCCGCTAATGCAACTGCATTAGCTGCATTACATCCTGAGTAGACCAAAGCTGGCTCCTATCCACTTCTCCCACCCACTGGACCTGGAGCATAAACAAAGAAGTGCCTATGCAGTTTAGTGTAGACACAGTTTGAGTCATGAATACTTAAGGTTTGGATGTTTTTGAAACAGTAATCTTCCCAAGTCATTTAAGTCTTGCCTCCTAGAGCTATGTCTATATAGTTTGAAAAGTCTCAGTCTAAACTAATACAATGCAACCGAAATATCTAATCATAAAATACATGGTTGCAGCAATATTCTCATAATGAATTATACTATAGGAGAAACTATGAAGAATCCTGAGAATAGAACAATAGAAATGTTTGTGACTAAATTACCTTCTAACTTTACTCGTATATTGTGTAAAGCTGGATACTTGGTTCTTCTTCTTCTTCTTCCTTTTTTTTNTTTTTTTTTTTTTTGGCTGATTTTGGAAACAAGTCACGTGCAAAAATCATCTCCAAATTGCTAAGTAGTGTAAGGGTTTAAAATGTGACAACAGCACTGCTCATTCTGCTACTGAGAGTAACTGTTTTTGTGTCTCATTGCTGTGAGTTGCCATTTCAAAATATGTTTCCAAAAACTCAAAGGAATGTAATCCCATTTGCTAGAAACCTTCCAGATGTAATATTCTGCAATAACATCGTGCAATTCAGTAATAGATTGGCATGTTTGCAATGTGCTCAGGAAAATAAATAGTTTTTTTTTTGAAAACTGAGCAACCTGCTCTATGTGGCCCTGCTTGAGCAGGGGGGTTGGACCAGATGTCCTACAGAGGTCCCTTCCAACCTCAACCATCCTGTGATTCTGTGAAAACGAATATAGGATAGCTGAAATAAAGAGTTTGGGCTGTTTGGAGTAGGTATTATCTCTGAGAAATAAAAACATAAGGAATGCCATCTGGACCATGAAAATATGCCACCAAAATGATTACTGTATTAAAGAAAACAGTCTACTAACATTTAGCAGGGTAATTAATATCATTGCTATCACTTGAAACAGGATGGCAAAACTGAGGATTTGTTAGAGCGAAAAAATTCTCCATTGTTTGAGGAGCAAAATTGTTCTAAGTCATTTATATGGCCTCTGGTCACTAATTTAGATAAATTGCTCAGCTGATCCAAGTCCCCTTAGCAATGTAAAGCTGGCGCTGAATTACCATTACAGCTTCTCTTGTGATGGAGATGCACGTCTGCCGCTGCAAATGTAAAGCCTCCTACAGATTCTCAGTGTTCTGTTCCTTAGATAACTGGTGTTTCTCTTGGCACTTAAAGAACCCTGTATTCATCCTGGGAGATATCAAAATATTGCCTGTGACAGCAATGCATATATCACACGCTGTATAAATTGAATTTGTGTCTTGTCACCTGTAGAACCTGATAACTGCACTGATCATTTTCAGCCATGGGAAAGCTTTTGTGCTTTGATGTGAACAAGGAATGCCTGGATAGCTTGGAAGTGGTTAGGAAGTGGTTGTCATTTTGCAGTGCAAGGCTGGTAGTTTTTTACAGCCTGGTGAATGTGTGTCTGCATCTTTCAGAAAAAGGGAATGAACTTTAACTGAAAAGTACACACTACTTAATTCTACTAGTCCTGCCTGGCTGGTGCATTTGCAGTCAGGAAAGTGCGTGACTGAATCTTACTCTGCCATTTACATCACTGACAAAGTCATATTTCAGCTGTACGTGCAGAAGCTATGGGAAACAAATAAAACTCTTCTCAGTTATTAATTTAATACTGGACTTTGGGCAAACGAGTGAAGTTCCTGTTTTCAAACATGGCCTCCATTTTTAGGTCCTCTGTACTTTATAGGTATCTAATGATAGCTATTTTCTTTTCCTGAATTCAAGAAGATTGAACACCTGCTTTTTCTATCAACTACTACTTAAAAGCATACTCTAGACTTCTAGAAACAAACAAACAATCTGAAAATCAATTAATGAAATTTGAAGCAATTATGAAATATGACTTTTAATTTCCTGGACTTCAGTGTCCCCATCTGTACAATGACTGTCCCAGCTGGATGTTGAGGAGGTTTGTCAGCTTAGTGGTAAACTGGAAGGAAGTCACTAGTACTGTTCTCAGATTGCACTATAAAAACTCAGAGGAAAAGTCCACGGTAATTCCCTTTTCCTAGCAGACCTTTCCTTGCTGCTCTGTCAGGGGAAGGACAGATTTTCTGTTGCTCTTCAATGGACTTGCCTCTAAATCTCACACATATTGGGGTCTATGCAGAAACTCTGAATCTCCATGGCAGTGATGTGCCACTGGTAACCATGCAAACCTTGTTAGCACAACCTTAAGGGATCTGTACTTTCACCAAGGGATCTGGTAGAAATGATGAACATATGCCTTCACAGTACTTCTCCATCCTGTTATGCACATCCATCAGCATGACTGCAGTAACTGAGGAAGATGTTTTAGTTGGGTGGCCTCTACTCAAATATACATAACTGGGACTCTCTGTGGTGAACCTTTGTAGTTAGTTCCACATCTGGCACCTGCGAGATTGTTGTGGTGCTGGTCGTGTAATGTCTACTGCAGATACAAAAAGTCCCAGTGTGAACTTGCTGGACTGGCTGTTAAATTCATTAAACTCTTCTAAATGGAATACTTGCATTGAACAGTAAAATTCTGGGTCTATATTTATCATTGCAGTGTCTAATTAACTCCCTGTGAGATTGGTCATTCAGGCCTCAGGTTTCCAGGAGCTGTGAACCAATTCTTAATTCTCTGTTAAATGCAAGGAGTTCTCATTTCAGAAGTTTTCTTTTGTATGTTGAAATTTAAATAATTTGAACTTCAAACAGGCATTGAATTTTACATAATTTTGTCCCCTGGCTTTGAAAAAGTAGTGAGCCTGCACAAAAGGTAAAAACGTTCAGCTGACTAGCCTGAACAAACCTGTTTTTGAATAAAACTTTCTCTTTGCTCACCAGTTACAACTTTGTAGAGGTTTTTATGCTATGTATGAAAGGCACCTTGTCTGCACACCAGAGAAGCTCACAATAATTTTCTGGAAACTGCAGATGGAGGCAGATTGTTGTGCAATACTGGACAACTTCCAACACATTTTCTCCAGTGCACCTCTGCTGCAGGTAGCAGTGACCCTGACCCATTCTTTGCCAAAATTTGTATGGAGTTATCTTAATTTACATGAAACTCCATTTATGAAAAATTAGGTTTTCAAACACTTGATTGATTAGTATCATATCTCTCAGAAATATTACATTTTCAGTAACCTACTTACTCATAGCTTCACAATAATTATAGCATTTTCTAACATTAGTAATTTCTGATTGACAAGTTTGAATTTTGGTGGCTGAAATTGCCTAAACATCTAAGTTCTGAACTTTAGAAGCTATGCTAGGAAACTGCATAAGGAAAATTTTCCACTCCTAAGATAGGATTAAAATAGAAAATGTAAAAGAAACCTAAAAAAAAGATTTTTTTTTTAAGTAAGCTCCTGACCTATTCATTTATTTTGCTCATTTTAGTTGAAAGAAGGATGTACTACTTTGATAAATAGAAAAAGTTTAAATTTAACAATAAATGTAGTCATCTTCTTTTACATTAGCTGTTTGACTCTCTGGGCTATTGTCTGGAAAATCACAGCAATAACATTGTAAAATATATCACGAACAGTTTTACACATGTTGACCGTCTTATGTACAGTATCAAGTACATTTATGTTTAGTGTATCTACCCCTTAGGCTTATACAAAACAAAAATAATCCCACGTTTGCAGGTGACTGTGACAGTTCTTCCTTGCAAAATTCCTTGCTTAGTCATTATCAGTGGGGTTGTTTATTAATTTCATACTAAACTTCATGAACTTAGCTCTGCTGAGAACACACCTCATGCTGTAACTGGTCTGCAAATGGAGAGATTGTACGCTTGCTCCAGCTTACACATGCTGGGGTAAATGAGCTCCAGTGCGGTGGTGGACCTGTACCCACTCAGGCAGGCTATAATTGGAGATACAAAACAGATAATTAGAGACATGATAATTATGGACGTGAAAACCCCTCCAGCAGAGGGACACGATTATATGGTTGTGCTGTTGGCTTATCAGTCAGGGAACTGACAGCTCCCCTGTGCTTGTTGAAGAGGGCTGGAGTTTAATGACATGTGATTTCATAAAACTAAATAAAGCCATTTGTCCATCATAGAATAGAATGTTATTGTTCCTATTCTGGGGAAAACAATGTTGAATTTCATATATATATATATATTTATCAAAATCTAGCACCATCTATTTCCATCTTAAAGCTTAGTTAGGCACATACCTGGAGTAGCAGCAGCAGATCGACTGGTATTACAGCAGTTACTCATTTTTTATGTTTCCATGATACTAGAGTTATTTCAGGGACAATATAATGTGGAAACAGAGACACTGTAAACGGCCCAAGGTCATAATGGTGGTTCCAGTTAGAAAAAACAGACCGATTTTTTTTTTTTTTTTATATATAGCATTTTATAGGCAGTTTATATGCCCCCAAAGAGCTTCACTCATGAATATTATTCTTTTTTTTTTAATAACCTGTGGGCCTCTGTGAAAAGCAATGACAACAGTGTGATTGTTTTGCAAGCGTATTTCTAGGGTAAAGTATAATGACTTAGTCACACAGCACTTTTGTAACACAGAAACTGCAAGGCTATATTCTGATTCACTTGTAGAGCTGCTTTTTCCCTCAGATAACAATTGAATGCATGAAATAGTAACACCACCATTTTTGAAGGATTACTTCTGGTTTGGATGAGCAAATAATATATATATATATATATATATGTATTAATTTTAGGCCTGTAATTCAAACCTAGTGACTAATTTTAAAAATTTATGACGGGTCATTTTCTGGTTTCTCCATCTGTGATTATCAGAGTGTAGAAAAGTCACTCTGAGTTTAGGCAGGAAATTTTGTATCCAGTGAAATCTGCGTGGAGATTTGCACTGTATAAGTAAAAAACAAAACAAAACAAAACAGGACAAAAGAAGGTGTAGACTAAGAACATCCCCATACAAGAAATCTGTTCAGAGGAGTTCTCTGTGTTGCAAAGTAAAGTGGTGAAAGAATGACACGAGTGCAACTCAAGTATATTTTCAGGAAATGTTGCAAATGACAGAACCTATTGAACATGACCTTCTGCTTAAACTGCAAGTCAAGCTTGTCTAAGAATACTAAAAACAGTAGAAGGAAGATTTGAACTAAAAGGATGGCTTTAGTGAGCAACTGTGGTAGTCAGTTCTCTTATGTGAAACAGTGGGGGGGGATAAAGGTCTACAACACAGCAGCCTTGCAGGATATTTTAATGCTTTAGAGATATCTTTTACTTTTCTTCTTTTACACATCTTTCTCATCCCAAATCTTAGTCATAGAAGTCATTTGCTAGGTGTTTTTCTTCATTTCTGCCTGGGATGAATCTCTAAACATTTACATGAAGGATAAATTATCTATGAATATTTAGATGTTAGAGAAAAGATGGTCTGAAATGTCCTCAGAGTGAGATTCCGTTGCAGTTGTAAGCTAAACTTTGTCTCCATTTTGCAGACAAAATTCAATGAAGTTGTTTGGCCCAGAAGATTCAGATCTGTACAGAACTCTTTTTATTTTTATTTTTTTTCTGTAAATAATGTACTGACTGTGGAGTATCCATTATTGTATGAATAATTTATATAGATCTGTAGACTTGCTGTATGCTTTAATGTCTTTCAGGCAAATGCGTTCATTTTACAAATAGACAAATGTTCTGGACAGTTAAAAATCTGTTTTACTTTCTTTTTTAAAGAAATCACTCTGTATGGTGATTAAGTCCAAGTTATGGCCCTTGACTCCACAGTCCTGGTGCAAAGGTTGTGCTTCATCTCTGCAGCTTCGTTGCCTTGGTAGTTTGCCTGGCAATTGTAACTGAGTTGCGTTGGAGACCAAACCAGGTTACTGATCAGGTATAATAAGGAGGATAGAAACAGGCCTTCACTCTGTGTGGCACTAGGTTTGTGAGCTGGTGAGAGTGTCAAGCACTAAACTACTTAGTTTGAGCTACTCTTGCCTTCAGCAGTACCCTGGAGATCACTCAATATCTAAAAGATTCTATACAGAGTTTATAGTCTTAGATTCCTAGTTTGCCTTCTAGGTACTTTTTCATAGAAATGCCACTATTGGAACACACACAAAAAAATCACCTCTCCCATCGGGAACAGTTTGACCCCAGAGAAGCATGGTTCTTACTAACAGGGGTAATTCAAAATTGCTCCTCCTGTCTTACTGCACTCATTGCTATTGGGAAACTGCATGTTTTGCATATTGGAAAAGCAAACAAACCTGGTGGTGGTATAAGGAAGGCAGACCCCGGCACTGGCCAACCCTCATGCATTTTTCATCCTGATGTGGCAAGCAGGCACTGGGATCTAAAATATGACCCTTAAACTTGGTGCAGTCTCTCCCTGAATGACAATGCAGTGGGCTGTGCTTATTTATATGACATTGATTCCCACAGTGCGACCTTTTGAAGTAACTACTCTTTTCCAGAATATTAAAACTACTAAATAAGTATCAAATAGCATCATTCAGTGTATGAAGGATGGTTAAGGGAGTGGATCCTCATTCACACAACTTTGATTTTTAGATCGTTAGATATAAAGTTCATGAATCTTTACCAAACTGCTTCATTCACTGAAATCCATAATTGATTTTTTCACCATGAGACTTGTGCTGAACAAATCAATTTTTAAGCATCTGTCTGAAAGCAGACACCATAAATCATCTATTTTACTATAAACTCTTGGGATTTCAGCAGCAGGTTTTTTAAAGCCTGTTGGACTAATTTTACATGAGGGGTATATTTACTTGTTCTGCTCTGAAATGTTCTTTAGTAAAATCTATGTGTGCAGATAAGAGAAGTTTTACTTGGTCTGTTATTTCATTTTGGCTCAAGACATTTATTGGCTTTTATTAAAGTGAAAACTATGGAAAATACATTGAGCTTAATATTTGATTTGGATTTTTTTTGATATCTTTTATACAGTGTTCTGTAAAGTTCTTAACGAAATTTTACATTTACCATGTCTTTGTTTAATCAATTATTTATTTTGTATTCCATTCACTCCTACATACCTTGCTTGGAGTCATAGCCCTACTATATTAGATGCTATAGAAATGTGAAGGAAGAAGACAATCTGTTTTTACCATCTGCTACTTGTTCTTGAGAATTTGTGCTAATATGGTTCATTTTATGCAGCATATGCTGTTCCTGTCTTATTAAAAGCAATGGTTGCCATATATTAACTGAGCTCATATGAAAATCCTTGCCTAAAGTTTCAGTGCTACAAGTGCTGATTAAATAGTTCTTGGTAAGAGACTGTTCTCACTATAAAGTTGTATGAGTGTGTTTGTGTCTGTAGGTTAAAACAAGGAAGAAGCAACAGAAAAATGACAAGTACGGTGTCTATGAATATAGGCTGGCTTCATGTACAGCTGGTTAGTTTCTTCATTTCTTTTCAAAGGCATGATCTATAAAGAACAGATTGTATAGGAACCACCTACTACAAAATTACCCAGTCCATATTAACTGGCTTCCCATTCATGAAGCTTTATGATTGTCACTGATGGATAATACTGCCTGTTTTATATATTTCCTACCTCTCTGTATGAGTCGCCAAAGTCATATCTCTTCTGATTTGCTCAATGGAGTATGGAGAATGTTTGTCATGGGTATTGAAGAGCAGAAGTATAATAAGTGGTAGCCCTTTATTTGTTCGTCCCGTTGTAATGTCTGTCATGTGGTCACGCTAGTGATTTACCAGCTACATTAATACATTTGTTTTCTGAGATTCAGGTTAATAGTGGGAAAACATTTTCTGGGTAGAGTATATAAACTATAATTTCAGGGACTATACTGGTTATAGAGAAGTACCTTAAACCCCTTAGAATAGACAGCATCAGCTAAAAAGCAGTGCTTTTCTAAAGTTAGTATTAAACATTATTGCTATTTAATACAAACCCTGTATACTCCAGAAAGGGTTAATAAATGAAGCTGCCTACAGCCACCAGCTAGTGTGCTATGACCAGGTTTGAAATTGGAAGAGAGATTATTTGTAGCTGGATAAAAAGGAAAGCAACCTGTCAGCAACCTGTGTGTGTCAGGATGTAGATGTGCCTAGATCCCTTTTGGATGTAGATTCGCTCTGTTTCTTTTAAAGCTTATTTATTACATATGTATTTGTCTCTTTTCTGTTCCTCTGTGTGCAGCAGAGGTGGTTTTTAATAACGAAGATGTGAATTCAGATAATTTTAATTGTTTGTGATTCTCCTGTTACAAAATGGCTTCATTGCCTGTATGAATAGCTGTATTATAAATATTTTGAGGAGGCTTTCAGACTGAGAGTATATTCACTAGTATTTCAAGTTCATATTTGAGAAGTGCTGTATATTTATTTAGAAAAAAAGTGGAAGAACCACCAATTGGCNCAAAACCAAAAACAAAAAAACACCCCCCAAAAAACCACCCCCAAAACCAGAAAAACAACAACAACAACAAACTACCAAGAAATATTGTTTCCATAGTGTGTCAAGATGAGAAATGAAGTTGAAATTTATCTGGAAACCACGGAGATGCACTTGGAGATAAAATCTGACGAAAATCCATCAGAGTGGCAGAGAGAGATTGTGTTTCAGGGCAGTTCACCTGTCTGAGATGGAAGGACTTTGAAGCTGCAGACAGTGACAAAATGCTTGGTTTATTATTTGAATATTTATGTCAAAGCCAAAGCTTGACAAATTTAAAATATCTTCCTGAATGATATACCATGACAGGGAACTTTAAATGGGATATAGTGTAAATTTGTGATTAGTGTCATTTATAACATTGTTGCTCCCAGAAATCTCTGTCTGGGTATCTCACAATATGTAGATTTTACTTCCACATAGCAGTGGTTAACTTTGATCAACAATTATTGTATCTACGATTTTATTCTTTTTTTTTTTTTTTTTTTTAGCAGAAAGTATATTCTGGTCTGAATGGAAGGTTAATCGTAGAGTTATATTCAGTTTGATACCAACACAGTTACAAAAGATGACAGAATTTATACATTTCTCAGAGACTAATTCTTTTGTGTAATTCATTTAGAAAATGCTTATCCCACCCATCATATGGGAAGAAAGTTTAAAATTTGGAGGGTTGTGTTAAGCCAATCACAGTTCTCTGTTATGAGCAGAAGGTGTTCAAAGTAAATGCATTTTTATTGGTTATCTTGGTCATTGGAGATGCATTACACTGTCCTTATCATTTATTTCAGTGCCCCTCCCATGTGTTTGTACAGCTTCATTATGCTCCTTATCTCATCTGCAGTTGTTGCCCATAGTGAAAAATAATATTAAAAAGGCATTGGTACATCATGTTTGCTCAGAGATAGTGTGATCACACCAGAAAAGTGGGCAACCTTCTCAGCTGGCTATCTACACAGAGCAAGAACTGGGTAAGCCAAGGAAAGAAAAACACTAAAGGAAGCATCTCTGAATGTTAACTGTTGGTAAAACCAGAGCTGTGCATGAAAGCAGGTGAAGCAAAGGACAGCACTTCAAGAAAAAAGGAAATGGAGAGAAGCTATAGACTCAGCAGTGAAGGTGAAGCTGCTGCTATGGCAAGACCCCGCAGAGCCGTTTGTCCATATAACTGAAATTCTGTGCAGAAAATTCAAATGAGGATATTCTCTGTCTAACTGACTTGCAAAAACCCTTTTACATCAGTAAAGAGCTGGTTACATAGCTAGGTCTTCACTGGTATTTAACAGCTCTGCTGTTAGCAAAGGTGTTAGCATGTGAATCTTCGTGTTTTGCCAGTGCTGACTGACAGTTTCTATCAGGCTTGGAGGTATGATGGTTAACTAAACAAAGGGTTTGTCTCTTTTCTGTTATTATATTACCACCTGTGAATTTTACATATTGGGATTTCATTGGAAAATGGCACATATGTGAACCTGAAACCAGAGTGAATGACATAAAATGACAATTGGTATAAAACTGCGTTGACAGATCCTGATTAGCATATTTGCTTCAGAGGGATCATGGTAAATCAGCTGATGTAGCAGAAATAAATTGTAATTTTAATACAATGCTTGTGCAAAATTCAGGTAAGTTATTTGTTGTATTTCTCATTGAATACTTCTTTTCCATTGCACTTCCTGCTGTTTTCCATTTAACATCCCCCCTTCTACCCTTATATATTAGCATTTTTAAGTTAAGTAATAAAGTAGCAATTAAAATTCAGGATGCAATCAAGGTAGAACAAAGGTGTGTGTTACTGCCCTGTATAGTTATTTACTGCTCTGTATAGTTATAGTGATTCAGATTCTTTTGTCAAGTCATGGCACTCAAGATTCCCCCCTTCCATTTTTTTTTTTAAGCTATTAAAGCCAACAATAGGTTCCACCTGTGTCTTTCCTACAGAGTGGAAAGAGCATTGAAGCATAGGTGAAAACAATTTGTTTTAACTAATGTTTAAAGCTCCAGTGAATGAGAACTTTTCAGTACAGGTCCTGTGAAGAGCTGTAAGTATGTATTAGTATGCCCTTACTCAGCTTCTTATTGAAGAAATAGCTGCTTGTTCTGTTACTTACAGATAAATGTGCACATGCATACTCTTACAGCTAGATCCAGGTGCATGAGGCAAAAATACTAAACTTGAAAGAAGCTGCACATTCTGTAATTTTGATGCAAGTTTCCTTAGGCCTTGCTAACGTTTCTTTTGTGCTGGCTCTGCAGATATTTGTCCAGTCATATTTTGTAGCATGATACCAAATTTAATCAAAAATAATATTTAAATACACCTGGGTGCCTGGGCAAATGAGCTTTTTCAACATATGAACATCATCAGTAGGTACACTTAAATGTTTGTGTGATGAAGTCCGTTGATAACTGTTCTTTTCCCTACCTGAGAACAACAGATTGTACTCAGAATATTTGCAATCAATTCTTTGAAAAAAGTATTTGAATACTTTAAGCTAAAATGAATTGATGAATTTGCCATTTTCTTGCAGAGAGAATCTTAACTGGCTGAAAACATTTATTTATTAATGATTCATTCAGCTGTAATATAAACATACTTTTAAAATAAAAAGGATTTATATTGATTAGAATGGAAATTTTGATGAAGTTGAAGCCACTCTCAGATTGAAACCCTAAGTGTCTGTGGTGGATCGGTAAGGTTACATCTTAAAATCTGACTGTTGTTAATATTTTCATATTTAATAATTGCACTTATCAAACCAGATATCTTTTATTATTGTTTTAGAATTTCTGTAGAGGTTGTGGGTATAATCATGGCCTTTAAGTATAATATTCTTGATTTGTGTTTGGTTGGAAAAACTAATATTAAAAACAAAAATAGAAAAAGAAAAGTAAGGTGTGTCCTGAGGCTCTTATTCATATTGAGGAAAGTTTATGATAAGACATCCCTAGATATGTCTTTTGTATAAGATAGCTTTTTGCTGTAGTAGAAGTAGCACTAGATTAGACGTGCTACCTGGGGTTTAGAGCACAGATATATTTAAAATCAGCCTTTGATTCAAACTTTGCTTTGGTAGCTACAAAGAGTGTCTCATTTAAATAATTTTATTTATTTCTTGTCTTGTACCTATGCTTTCAGAGACTTGTCCTTTCAAAAACAAAAGAAAAACAAAAAACATTCTGTTGGGGCCAAATTCTGTGCTCACGTGTTAGTTGAGCCATAGAGTTCAGGGCAGTGGCATGACTTTAACCAAGGACACAAATCTGATGTCACTTTCTGAGGACAGCCACATATCAAGATAACATAAGAGTTACCGACACCTAAATGGTTTAAAACCATAGTTCTTTCTCTATTTAATATTAATTATTCCTAGCAGTTAGACACTTGAAATACCATCTCTCCCACCAGCATTTGTATACAAGTGATCAAGAAGTAGTAGTTTTTAATATATTTCCTGTAATTATGTCTAATAAATAATGAGCAGATACAAATCAATCTGGACCTCAAATTTTAGTAGCAGACATACAATATGGCATCAGAGCTATAATTGTTAGGATCTGAGAATATCTTGAGAAAATAGGAGTTACTCAAAATCCTACCAATTCTACCTGAATGTTCTCTGGGTTTTACCTTATTTTAGAAGCAATCGCATTTCTCTCCTCTGTTTCCAAACATTTTTCAATTTCTCTGAGAGATTTTTTTCTTTTTCTTTTTTTTTTTTTTTCGTTTTTTTTTTCTTTTCTCTGCAGGCCTTCAAATTGCCTCATAGGCTTTAAATTGGCTCCTGTACCACAGGCGTATTTGGTCATTTACAAACTTTGCCAGCATTTTCAAAAGCAGGTGTCTAAATGTTGAGCACTTTACTGAGGCACCCAGGAAGAACTAGTCTGAGTTTCAGATGAACTGAATTTCCTGCAATGGGTCCAGCCCCTTTCAAACTAATGTATTTTTATATTAAGTGTTAAATTGAAAACTTTTATTTTCAGTTATCCAGTTTAAAAAAAAAAAAAAAAATCTCTGAAGGGTTAATTTTCCACAGCTATAGGCAACAAACGCCTGCTGAAATATTGTCTACCTGGTTACTATTTGGACAGTTTAAAATAGCTGCATTCCAAACTGATCACAAGGAACTAACACGTTAATTTCAACTAACTTACTCCTTTCTTTATTTTTGTGCTATAGTCTGATTTGTTTAGGTCCAGGTTTGAAATTCAGTTGGTATTGGCTTTTAAAATACCTCTCCTCAAAACACTGTAAATAGCTACCAAAGCATGTGGAATTTGAGACATGAGCTTAAGACCAAGGCAATAGAAAAGTTGCAAGGTCTCACTTGATGACTGAATGCTGGAAGAATTAATTGCATGCCTATCTCACCTAGTACCGAACTGTGATTAACACTGGCTGAGCTCCACGTATGAGATTCTGAAACGTCTGTTTTTCATTTCCCGATGCCATTCCGCAAGATAATAAAAGCCCCGTTTCTATTCCCATTTTAGCTTTTGTAGTCCTTTACATCTCATGAACTGCTTGTATCTAGAATTCTCCATTCTCACTAACTATTGACTGGTTCATAGTTTCTGAATGAGTAGAAGTAGTTTGTGATTAATTTGACTAACTACTGACCAGTTGTCTCATGTACATGTTTTCACTACAGTTCTGCTGTGGTACTTCTGCATTCAAATCACATAGATAATGGTGATATTTACTTAATTAAACAAAAGATGTGTAAGCACATACAAGTGCAAACACAAATTGCACGGTAATTCAAGATGCATTATGTCATGAAATGTTAATTTGATGTTATAAAATTTTATTTGCTAAATGAAAATGAAGGCTAAATTGCAATAACATGTAATGATGCTGAAAACTATTTTTGATTTAAAGCCATGTCTGAGACTTCCCTGTGTAACATGGTGACAGTAGCTTTTCATGATAGCTATGTTAAAATATAAGATGTAAATGGCTGTGCAGTGCTGTATGAACTCAGTAGGTATTATGATGATTATCTGCCCACCAATTCTATTTTTATAACCTGATACATTCAATTTTAAGTTTCTAGATTTGGATGTAGTAACAGGATTTTTTTTGTTGTTTTATTTTTTGTAATTTCTATAGCATAAAATATCTAGACCTAGATCAGGAAAAACGAATGAATAAAAAACCCCAGGATATGTTGTACGTTGTGATTTTGGCTTCATAGTAAGTAGTTAATTGAATGTTTGCATCTTTGTAAAAATCCTGAACGTGATAGAAAGTTGAAAACCTTCATATTTGCATATTTGATAATAAAGTAACAAAGGTAGAAGGTTTGTAGCTTCCAGAACAACATTTTTTTATATCGGTTATCCAACATACTTTGCTCTTCTTATGATTTTTTTCTGCTCATTTTGACTATAGACTAAGTAATCTAAATTTTTAGAACATAGTGTTACTGATATCCATTACGTTGTAAGGTATATGTAATATAGGGAAGTTCTTCAAGCTGTAAAATACCATCTGTGGTCTTATGCTATTGTAGCTGCATTCAGTGGCACAGACTTTTCTTTCGTTATTTTCCTCAAAAAATGAAATCGTACTTATTATTTTTTTTCCAGTATTTCAGATAATAGCTGTATATCTATAACAGTCTGTAGCAGAAGCTAGATTAGTACTGGTTGGTTTTAGCTTTCTTTCTCATGTATTTCCCTCAGCTCAGTGTGTGGACTTGATAATGGCCTTTAGGTCTGCTCCTGTGGGGTGCTCAGTGCCTTTCTCCAGCTTAGGTGCTCAACTTGTGTAAGATCAAGCCCAGGATAAATGTGTGAGCTGGGTTTTTCATATAAACAGATCCCAAAGTGTGCACGGGGAACTGATGATTCACCTCATTTGAGAACACTAGTCTGGAGACTTGTGCATCTGCAGTAAATACAGAGCCCGGAATTTGTTAATCAATATGAGTAAAAGCTATTATTTCCTTACATGAGAAGGATCCTACAATTAACAGTTTGCACAATAATTTTAGTGTCCAGTATCAGATATTTTTATGCTGGCTTCGTGGTCAGACTTTGTATTAGACCAGAAGTGCTCTTTTCATGAGAGCGATGGTTGGAAATCTGTGGGTAGGAGACAGAAAGTCACGCTCTTGTTTGGAGTGGAAGTTTCTGACCTGGTTTAGGCAGGGAGAAGGGAAGATTATCTCTTCCAAATGTAAATGTTTGGTTAAAAAGGTAATCAGCTCATTTTCTAACCCAAATATTGTTTTAATATTATTAAAATAATGAAAAGGTAATGTTAACATCGATTAATATTGTAACCATTGATCATGCTAGCATGTTGCCTTGACCACTAACAGGTCTGCACATCAGAACATACGTTATTGTTTCCTGTTCTTTTGTTACTCTTTAGACTGAATGATTTTAAAAGAAATATATCTTCTTCATTCTTAACCTTAACATTACATATGAAAAAATGCAGACTCAAATGTTTAAAGCACTTATAAAAAGTCTCCTTTTAAATAATTTTACAGTATTAATGACTGAAAATCATAACGCTAGATAGTTTTCCCCTGGAAACCATTCATTTAAGGGTATACCAGCTGCTCTCTAATCATTTTACAATCTGTTTTGCAATATATAGGACACTGAGATTTAATATAATCTACTTTAGGACACTGAGATTTAGCATAATCTAATTTACTGAGTGTTTCAGCTTTTGGGAAGGATTTTCAGACTTTTCTGGGGGTTGCCTGAAATATGTAGCAGTTCCTTAGATGCAGAGTTTTTTGTAATTTTGAATAACAAGAGGAGATGTGAAAATGCATTTTTTTTGTAGATAAAGAGACTCAACTTTTATTCAAGTTCTGTAAATGAAAGGAAATTGTATCTATAGTTCTACAATGAATGTTATGGAATGCCACAAGACATGTTTGATTAATAAATATGCTGTAATTTTTTGATGCAGTATAAAAGTGAAGGACATGAAGCCCTTGATTGATATTATGAAACTCTCATGAAAGGTTTATAATTTTCTTCATCAATAAAATGGCGATTAAGTATAAGGTATATTCCTAATTACGTTATGTCATGGTATTTTTCAATAAAATCCCCCACTTAAAACAAAACAAAAAAACCCTAATGTGCATAATGGAAGAAATATTCTGTGATTAATTCTGTGATTCTGTGAAATATAACTTGTACATCCAAAAACTATCTTTAAAAAATTCTGAGTTGCAACATTCTTTAAGGTCTGATTGATAGTCCAACCAATTTGAAAAGGAAGTTAGGACAAAAAAAATTACTGACATTGAAAGGGATTGCAGCAACATTTAGTGAAAAGTATGTGTTGTGTTGTTCTTCTGATATATTTTTGTTTTATTCTAGAATACATTTTATACAGAGATCTATAATAAAGTGTAATATTGTAGAATTACTCTGTTCCAACCTTTAAGTAGAAGTGTTGACTCTCTTGCTCTGATTTGTCATCCTGACTCAGTAGGTTAGGTACAAAGGTATCACGTTTCATTAAGCAAATTGTGCTTAAAATTATGCAAATATGTATAACTACTCTATTGAAGTCAAAAATTGAGAAATGATGTTTAATATTTAAAAAGCACTGGAGCCATGTCTGGTGGCTTAATCCTCTGCCTTGGCATAGTACATACAGAACTCAGTATTTCATAAAGCAACATTATTATTATTTTTTTCCGAGCTGGTCCACCTATATAATTTAGACACAGATAACATAATAGAAATTCACTGTAATTCTAGTCTTCGCCATTAAAACAAGAACATGCCCATCATTTTTAAAGTACAGATTCAAGCTGGAAAATTCTCATCTCTCTCTTGAGCAAAGTTGTCCCTTATCAGACGCTTTTAATGCATTCTAGTGAGAAGCAATCAATGTGGCAGTGTTCAGATGGTAGTGATGGTGATACGGTCTCATTGCTAAGAGGCTTCACTATACAAAAACAAACAAACAAACAAAACTCTTACAGTCTTTCCACCTGAATATTTCCTTATCTAAACCATACTGCATATATCTCAGTTAATTTCCTCAGAACATTTAAACTTTCAGTTTTCTACCTTACTCTGTATCCAAACTGTTGATGATCATTATCTTTTTGGTTAAAATATATGGAGTATTTATTGCTTTATTTCAGCTTTCCAGGCCATTCAGCATTAGTTTGTTTAGATACAGAACACATTATACTGGAACATATATTGCAAACAATGTATAGAATAAAATGAATGTGTGTCTGTTTCTCTGTCCATAATAGTGGTTTCTATCTTGTGCAGTGCCAAGGTCAAGTAAATAGGTTTGTAGCAGCTGTTTATCACTATTTGCATCCAAGTCTGGAGCTGTTTTATTAATGTGATATTTAAAAAATAAAAAATAAAAAAAGAACAACTGAAATCAGGTTCATTACTTAATTTTGTTTTGTTTTGGACAAAGCCTTTCTCTGCCTCTCATATGCCTTCATGTGTAAATGAAATAATTTTTAATTTCTCCTAATTGCACAGAAATGACCTATAGTTGTATTCAATACTAGGAATATGTAGCATACAGCAAAAATACTGATGTTTATTTGTAGTATCTCTGAGGGTTGGTGTGAATTTGGAACATATTTATGACACAGATGTAAAACTTGCTGGTGATGGATGTTAACACGGCAGACAAGACCCCAAGCCACTAAAGTGAATATTTTCTTGTACATATAACACTAGATGTCATGTCTAAGTATGCATCTAAAGAAGGTAAAGTGAATGCAATGTACAGGGAGACTTTCAGTTAATGTTTCTTTTTTTTTTTTTCTTTTCGAATTTATTTTTAGTGCATAAACATGATGGTGTCCACATGTATGGGACATGCAATTCAGGTGAGTATTCTGTTTGTTATCCTATAGTTTCCAGCCAACTCTTAGAAATATGTTTGTGCTAATGTTTGATCCTTGATTATTTCAAAATGTTTGACCAAAAAGACAATCCTTGCAGTGCCTCGTGAAGAGCAGCTATGTGGACTCCAGCATAATCATCACATTGCTCACTGTCTCTTGGGTCAATGTTCAGGCCTCTGAAACAACCTGTGGAAGAAACACTGCAGCTGTTTCTAAGAAAATAATTTGAGGTAAAACTCATTTTCTATTTCCACTGAAGTGGATAACCTTTGCAGACCAGAGAATTACAAAAATTCCAGTGTATTTTCATAGGACAGATTAACAGAAACAAATAAAAAGATTACATGTCTTTCAGCTTAAGATAAATACATATTTTTGAAGTACTTTAAAGTTTAAAACTATGTTAGAAGCTTTTATTTTTAGGTTATCTCTGATTCAATCTGTCTTAATAGGTTTATGTGCACAATGTAAATTGATTCCTACTGAAATGAAAGACTAGGAGTAGAAAACGTTTTTATTCTGATAGCTCAGTGTAATGGCCAGGAGAAGGACTGTTTCATGGGCAATATACTCTGCTGTATTTTCAGATCACAAGAAGCAGAAGTGAAAGATGTTGGTAGGCTATTCCTAATTATATTAAAATGCTTGAAGACTGCATTTGGAAACGAATGGTTATGTTTAACCTGTTTTTCACTGATTAGAGGAAACTGACAACTCAAACTATTATTTGATTTCTGTGAATTTTTATATGCAAATTTATATATGCAAATAGTGTTTTTTCTTGTTTGTATAACTAAAGCATTTTAAATGTAGGAGTATAGTCTCCCTACATGTTACACGGCACCTCATAGAGAGGGAAAAGATAGATTCTCAAATGATGTGCTATACCAGAGCATAGTTGTAGGCAGCAGCTCAGATGAGGCTCTATTTCATTTAAAATATAAATGTAATAAAGGCTTTGGCAGCAGTAGGAAATTGTTATTGATTTCCATGCATGATGCACCACTGGCTTCTGACAAAAAGCTGATTACAGATACCCTCTGTTCAAGAGACTATCCAAATGTTCTGCCTGGGGCAGCCTCATAGATGGTGTTCAGCTGTCAGAGCCTTTGTGCGAGTATCCAGACGGGGCTAATGGATGGTGCACAGGCTGCCACGTCTTGGACGGACTGTGCATTAACTAGAAGTGCTGCAATGGCTTGCAGTTATGGGGTTGTTTTTCTTTGAATTTGTCAGTTGCTTGGGAAGTAATAGGCAACAAGAACTGGTAGGAAATATTCTGATAAAATACGCAGCAGATACGTGGTCCATTCATGGATCATGGAAGCTCCACGTCACAGACCATAGGGGTTTCCGATGACAAGTGTGCTCCAGAGATGTGGCCCCTGAATGTGCTGAATCCTGTCATCATGGAATGAAGGGATCAAGGGGACTATGTCCTGAACCCTGCTGTCATTTGGACTGAGATTGCATTAAGGTAGGGCTGCGAGGTTCCTGACCCCTTGCAGTCCTAGGATTCAGCTTGTGTGGAGCACTTTTTCTCTGACAAGGAAGCAGTGTGGGAGAAGCCCTGCCCTGCTCAGAGTCTCCTGTGCTTCTCTGGTCCTATAAGCAACATTGACGAGTTAACTTGATATGGCCCCAGGACCCTTTGTTTTCAGAATGCTGCACTTCAGTGTACTCGGGGCAAAATTTTCTCAGAATTCCAGGTTCATAGAAAGTTAAAAGAGAGACCGATGCCAAATCAGAATTAAATTGATGTTTTTACGAAACACATACACAGCCTTTAAAGCCAGGCTTACCGACCACAGGGAAAATTCAGTTCCTAGGATTCTGTAATTCCATTGGAAGACATCTATAATACTTGCAGCATGAAGTACAGTTGAAAGAAACTCAAAAGGAAAACAGATTTTTCATTGTATATGTCGTTTACTATATAGGTTTTCTTTTAATTGATTGAGGTATGACCAGGTAAGCTATTTTGGCAATTTTCTCTATCCTTATTTATTAGTATTAGATCTATAAATGCAAGACAAATACTAAAGGCAATTTTCATAATGCATTAGACTAATTATTGTATCCCATTATTAGTCTGAAACTCAATTATCTGAAGATGTAGCAGAAAGACTGCCATGTATACATGTGTAGTATGGAAGAGAACCGTAAAGTACTCACAAAATCGTTGCCAAAGAGGCAAAGAGGACACTTTTTTTTTTTTTTTTAAAGTAACTTTTGTTCAAAGATATACTTGCAGTCCCGAAACATGTTTAATAAGCTTCTGTATTTGAAACATTTTAGTGGTTTTAATAGCTAAGATTGAGCTGCTTTTGCTGGCCACAGATATGGCTGGTTGGGATGGTTCATCAGGCTTAGTCTGGGGAATAAAAAATGTCAAAGTTATGTGAGAAAGCTCAGCAGGAGACTGGAAGGTCCAGCAAGTGCCATTAAAATGTTATGGCTGTGGTTCCAAATGACAAGGGAACAACCTTGCACAAAGAAATCCAGACAGAACAGGAAAACCTTTCCAAAAATATTTTCATTATTTTGACAGGAGATACTATATGCAAATTAAAAAAAAAAAAAAAAAGAAAAAAAAAGAAAGCCAACTCAAATTGTCATAACTGGTGTCAAGAGAGATAGATGTTACGGTTCTTGGTTGGTGGTATTTCTCATGGTAGGGGCTACAGAAATGATTTGAGTCTCTGTGAAGCTGAGAGCAGAATACAGTAGATGAGAAAAAATTCTGGTAACTTCATTTGCACTCGCAGTTTGATTCAGAACAATTTCAGTACTTTGCTGAATATGTTCATTTTGTAAAGCTGTAACAGAAGTCTCGAAGTCTGGTGAGTCAAATTCTGTAGCTGTAGATTTGCACATGTAAATTTATTCCAGTCTATGTATTCATTTATATTACCTCTAGGATGGTGGAAAAGACTTTTTATTTTCATCTTAGTTTTTCTCTCTAGAAAGGAAGAGTTATTAAAACACCACTTTCTCTAAAAGATGAAGTATCTTTTCATAAAAATAACACTACTAACACTTTAAAATAAAACAATTCTTTGTTCTTTTGTGGAACTCATCTAGAAATGAGGAAGATGCATCTTCTCTTTCATAAGCATATATATATTTATTTGGTTAAAGAACATAGACTATCTACTAACAAGGAAAAAGGAAAGAATACTTCAGAGAATTTTTTTTTTCCTTTTTCTTTTTTATATTTTCAGATCCCCAGAGATGATAAATTATAAGGGAATCTGAAAGGAGTTAATTTCTTCTGTATTATAGGAATGTGTTCTTGAATTATGCAATATACCTAAGTCAAAACAGTTTATTCTTAATTTGTGATACTAGATAAAAACTCATAAGGTGATAAAATATACTTTGTAGAGTTTCTCACATTTTATCTTGATATTGTTCTGTTGCTGTCTCTTATGGACATTATTTGATTTTTTTAATTAATTATTTTTTATTTTTTGGCTCATAATGGTATCATGTTTCAGTAAGAAGACTAGGTGGAACGGAGCCTGCCTGGGGAGGACATTGTGATGACTGCACTGGCAGCAGGTGAGAGGGGAGCAGCCAGCCTGGCCTTGGAGGGGGGGTGGAAGGAACTTCCCAGGGACCAAAGGGGACTGGGCAGATTTGGTTGTGACTCAGAACAGGAATGTTCACAGGAATCTGTGTGGTACCTGGATTCCACTGTACTGTCCTCTACTTTCCTCCCTGACAGCAGAGAAAATATTTTCAATAAGAAAGATGCAGCAAATATAACATCTGTAATGTAATCCTGCTTCAAAATTTTTTGGGAAAGCTTGAAATGATTGGGGTTTTATAGTGCTGAAAGCACGTCCATGTTGAGAAAGCTCATTGCTTTCCTATACTAACCTATATGTGTCTATCTGATATATTTTGCTGTATGTTTGTATTGTAATTCCTTTAATAGAAGGGATGTTTATTATTATTGTTAGCATCGATTTCTTAGATCCGTGTACATAGCTAGGTATATGAGGAGGGATGAAATGATTTTCAAACATTCCAAAAACATCTCCTGTGCACTTTTGGTATCAAGAATTCTTTCCCTGTCTTTAAACCAACTTTACTCGATTGGAGAATAAAAATTGCCATTTATATGACTGAGTAGCAGATCACAAAAACAAATGTGATCAGTTCTGAAACAGTCCATAAACTGCAACTAGTTACCTGGAAATATTTCATGGTACCACTGATTATTGGAGGAAAAAAAAAAAAAAAAACTACATTCACGATTTGTTTACAGTAACGGAAATGGAAGAAGGGATGAAATTTTGCTAGTAGGATATTCTTTGTGCGTTTCTAGCCTAATTCTCTTTATGAACAATTTTTAAAGGCAGATAAACTTTTGGGTAACATCATATTCAAGAGAAATTTTGTGAGAACAAAAATACACTAGGTGCACGGTTGACCATCAATTTTTGCTGTGGTTGGAAAATGCCAGATTTTTGAACATTGATTATTTCTAATGTTTAAAGGAGAATAAAGTATTTTTAAGAAAATTAATCTCCCGCATGCAGAGCAGGACAGATGTTGAATAATGGTTAAATAGTTGTAAGCTGTAAATCAGCATTAATCTTGAGCAGTATTGCTGATGATCAAAGACTATTATTTTTTTGTTAATTTACATGTAACCCATGTTAAACACAAACGTATTTCTTCCACTAAGAAAATGGTTGTTGCTGGCAGAAATAGCTGGATAATTTTGAATGCTCTTCTCACTACCTCTAGCACAGACAAGAGCAATACATGCGTATTTACAAAAAATCAGCAAACTTTCAAAGGGTTCCCTGAGCAGAAGAACTAGTAAATTTTTTTTTTTTTTAAATTTCTGTTGATTTCTTTTCCACAAACGTAATAGAAAGCTTTTAGTACATTATCAGCACATGATACGACTCCCTTCTCATTACCTCAGAACTTTATGCAGCTGCCTAAGATGTCCCTGGTGTCCTTCACTTTGCCTTTAACTTTCTCCCATGTCACTTTACACATCTGACTGGGCAAGGGAAAAGAATATTTGCTGTGGCAGATATAGACCTATGTACATGCTGTTTGACCAGCTGGCTGCACTTGCTTCGCACCATACTCGCCTCTACTTGCTTTTCTGACTGTGGGCAACAGGCCTAGGTCCCTCTTGGTCACTGCTTCACATAAAACCTCTAAGAATTTCATGTCTTTCAAATGTTCACTGCTCTGTCAGATTTGCTTGGGATTGGCCAAAAGTTTAAAAAAACATGTTGCAGGATACTTGCAGGTTAATAGAGGTTAATGGCTTAATTTTTTCTTTTTAAGGAAATCAAGATGGTTTATGCAACTGATTGCAGAACTGTGTCGTAGTTATTTAGGCACTTGTTTTTAGGATAATTGCTGTCCAGAGCAAGTTTAAAAAAAAAAAAAAATCTCATTTTTTACATAATGCATAGTGGAATTAGAACTCATGATGAATAGACTAGATCCTTCTGGTTTCTGTTAATCTCTAGCTGGTATATTTGAAGCTCCATAAAGAGAAACTGCAAAGTAATTGAGTCTAAAGTAATGCATTAATAACTAATCTCCTAGAATTTCTTCGCTGGAAGGAAGTAAAATATAACATTTATTATTTATTTCAGGATGTTTTAGTTATAGCCTGCAAGTGAGAACTATAGAAAAAGACTACAGGGGAATATGGAAGTTTTAAATAAGAATAACTGATAAAGTGATTATATAGAACAGTACCCGAATCCTTTACAAAATTGCAAAGATTATTTTGTTGTGAACCATGAATCTTGGTTTATTAACTATTTACCTATTTTCAGAGAAGAATGATTTTATCCTACAGTCTTGACACAATATTCTAATCAAAAAAGATACTCTTTATTGCTCTGAGGAATTATTTAGCTTATGGAAATTTGAGAGTGTATAATATGTTCTGATATGCTGAATATACTTTTTTCTGAGCTCTTTGAGCCACAGTAGAGGTATTGCATTAGTAGGAAAAACATGAATACTGAAAAGAAAGTCTTTGTACTGTGAGAAGAGATACTACTCTGGGGTTAATCAAGCAGGATATTGTACATTCTGTTTTCTGAGTGGTTTTAATAATGGAAAAAAAAAAAAACGACACAGTATGAATTCACTTTACCATACATAAATATGGTAATAGTAATACTTTAATTATAGTACTATATATTATTACATAATAATCATATAATTATTACAATAGAATATAATTGTGCATGTTGTATTGTATAACAACATATAATACATTACACAATTATATATTATATCAATTGACGGTTATTATTTACAATATATAGTTGTTGATATTATCATATCTGCTGAAATGCAGATGATACTGTTAGAGCTGTGGTACTAATAGCATTCCCAGTTTTTAGAAAGACCGTATGAGTACTAACTGGGGCGGAAGTCCTCAAATGCGCTGGGCAATTTGTTTCAGAAGCTGTAGAAAGCTATCGGAGCAGCCATTTTAGATGAGCTTAGGATTAATAGGAGGAAACTAAGAAGCTAAGTTAAGAGTACCAGGTTTGGAAAAAAAAAAATCATAAAAGATAGAATTTGCTTTTCTAAGGAAAAGAACATATTGGAACAGCAGAATAATATATTTCAGAAAAACAATTCCATAAATTCAGGGCACTGATATGTAGGATTTATTGGGAAGATAAGCTAAGTGATAAGAGTGCAGCTGCTGGGGGAGACTGAGAATTTGCTTTTGTGCATATAATAATACAATGTGGAGGTGAAACAGCAATGATAGAAAGACTATAATGGCTGTACGAGGAGCTCTTCACTGTCAAGAAGTGAACAAACAGAAGATCAAACAAATCATACAGAATAAGGAAAAAGAGCATGTAGCTATGGCTGAATGCAAAGGAATAGAACAGATCTGTATGGATAAAATTGGATAGGAATTTCAATTAACAAGAGACACACAAGATAACAAGTAACAAGGCTAGAACAAAGAGGAAGCAAAGGAGATGTATTTCCACTACTTACACAGAAGAAGCGTAAATACTCCAATTCAGAGAAGGCTAAAATGTCTAATAACTTTTCAAGCATTTTTGCAGAAGTTTAGGTCAATTTACATAAAACAAATGTTTTGGCATACTTCAGGGATAAATGTCCAAGTTGGCAGGATCTGGCTGAAGTCTTCTTCCAATACTTGGCAAAAGGTAGCTGAAGTCATTTTGGAGCTCTGATTATCTTTTTCTGAATGAATGCAGCCAGATACTCCACAGAACTGTTAGTACAACTATGCTGGTTGATATGGCCTATTCATACTAGAGAGCAATTGCTTCCCCTAGCTCTGAGGGAGATCCTAATTCAGTGATATTTCATATCAGAGGTTTTGATTCAATCTACAGAGATAGAAGCCAAATACACAGTTCCAGTCTTTGGACCTCTCTCTAGTTTAAAGATGGTTTAGGGAGTTTTGATTAAGTCCTAAATCTGCTTACGAGAGATACCTGGTTGATTTGCAACAAAGAATAAACTGCACTTGTCTGCCCTCATACTTCTAGCTAAAGATGTTTACCATGTGACCTTCTGGAAATGTAATTTGATTTTTTTTTTTTTTTTGATAGTACAGCCATTAGCTAACATTCCTTCTCTCTCTCTAAGAAACTGAAATATTTCTACTAGTAATCAGAAACATTGCAAGTGTGTTAAGATTTTTTAT
>VXAA01004701.1:13175-24316 GCA_013399115.1 Anseranas semipalmata | reverse complement strand
TCTTTTTTTATTTTTTTTTATTTTTTTTATTTTTTTTATTTTTTTTATTTTTTTTACATTAAGATGAACTAGGAGAGAAGTAAAATGAAATCTCCAAGTTCATAATAAGGACAAACGGAGACATCTTCAGGCATTCCTGAAGATGAGTAAATTCAGTGGCTCTTAAAACAATAACAAAAAGTACCAACTACAACCAGAGCTGATTTGTGTGGCTGAGGCTGCAGTGTCCTTTTACACAGGAAAAGCAGAGAGAGATTGAAGATTCAGTATAAAGCTGAAGAGTGAGATGGAAAACAGAAGATAGCCCAGCACTTGTCTTTAAGGTATATATCTGGGATTAGAAAAGAGAAGGAGGATCAAAAGAACAAAGGTACTGGGAGAGAAAGCAGCTGGAGCGGTGGTACAGCTAAGTATGTACCCAGTTCCTGCTGATGCCTGATATAGTAAATTGAGTACACCAAGAATTTCTACTTGCATCACAGCAGAACCCCATCTTGATCTTAGCAAAACTGAAGGAGAGTTTTTCTTAACATATATGTTAAGAAAACTGCCCAGTGTTAGAGAAGGAAATGAGCTAAAAAAGGGTTAAAACGAGACTGTGTCTTGCAGCTTATGGAGAACTAGATCTACAGCAAATGGCTCTCTGCAATTCTCTAGCACTAATTTCCAACCTTTTATGTGTATATGTGCCATATGTATGTATGCCTATTATTTCTCCTTTATATAAACATTAACTAACATATAGATAGTTTACTGAGCTGCAGAAGTAGTTGGACCAAAGACTTATATATATATTTATTTATTTTGCATCAAGTGTTAATTCTCCTTCAATTACTTTAAAGCAATTGAAAAACTATCCATTTTTTCCAATACAGTCTTGCTATAGAGCTAACATATGAACTGTCCTCCTGGACTAAAACATAAATACATAGTGATCAGACTTAATGCAATGCTGTTTCTACTGATAACTGGAGAAAACAAAGAAACAACAACAAAAAAGGCTGAGAAACAAGTCCTGAATGCATCTTTTAAAGACTTCTATTAATTCTTTGTGAAAAAGCAGAAAGAATCTATCCATATGTAATTGGAGAGCATATGAAGCACTACAAACTGTTTTCAACGTGTTCCTTGTGCTGCCACAAGAAAATCTTCAGACAGCCTCATCTGTTAAATCTAGTCAGGAACAACAAATTAATTTTTAAACAGATCTTAAAGCCTGAAAATAAAAGCTTCACCTCTTGGCACATCCCATTTCCCTGCAATTCATACTTAAATGATACTGGTCTTAAATATTGCTAATGAAAAATCAACAGGTGGGGAAATAGTGAAAATTATTTTTTTTTCTATTTTGTTTTGTGGTGTTTCTGAAATCTGTGTTTTTAATTTAGATCTAAGGACCCCAACAAAGGATATTTCCTAGATATTTTATTGTGCTCATATTCTGCTTTTGTCTTGAACTAAAGGTAAAGAGTCACAAATGTTATATACCTTTATAATTAAATGTATTTATGTTTAGAAATAGTGATTAAGGGTTGCATCAGTTAATACTAAGTCTCTGGAAATGTGCTGTATATGTTTGAATTCAGCTTAGTGGGATGTTCTCTGACAACAGTAAGAGTTGTGCTCTTACGTTGTTTCTTATCATAAGGCCATACTCTTTCCTGTAGGTTAACGTATAGGTGATGGAATGTGAAGAGTACTGTGCCACCTATCTGAATGTCTCACTGTGTTATGTTCACTGTTTAAAAAGCACTCCATGTTGCATGATTGAACTTACTGTATTATTTAAGGTAATCATATTAAAATACAGCTTATGCTCTCAGAGTGCAGTTTAAATTTCTACTTTATTGGACAATATATAGTCTTGCATATTTGTTAATAGAGTAGAAGAAAAGGGCTGTGTCCTGAGATTGCCCCAGTGCACACTGGAGAGATGAACATAGTAAGTAGAGCTGCTGGAAATTGCTTGCAAATTTGTGAGATCTACATTTTTCTGATTTCCTATTAAAATACATGATTTTGGGATACCCACTGCAACTTCTCCTCTAGGTACAATCCAGTCAGCACTGAGGTTTGTCTTTCTTTCTCATCTGTTTCAGAGAAAAGCTTTCCTTCTGCCTTCTCCCTGCTCCACACTCCCTACTGTTATTGAAAAGAAAATGAATATGAGATATGAACTCTTTTGTTTATACATGTTTTGTTGAAAGGTTTTTGCTTTGGGCTAATTTATTCCACTTGGTCAGCCAGCTTTTCTCCTGGGATTTCTCTGATAGCTGCTGTAATATTTGGCAGCTCATGGCTCTGTAAGGTGTAATGACCAGTTTCAAATTTTGTTTTCTTCTGGCACTGCAATATATGATGGTAGAAATGCTGTGTATGAACCCCTTTTTCTTTTGAGAGGGGATGACAGATTACCATTTATCACATAAACTTGTAAACATTTCAGCTAGAAGTAACCAGAAGAGTAGTGCAATTATTCCTAGTAACTTTCTCTCCAATATCATCTTTGACATTATAGGCAAGCTAGCATGAATATACTTTCATTCTTCATCTGAACAAAAGCTGATGCACTTCTGTGTTAGGACTCCCATCACGACCAATTTCCTTTGCAGTCAGTCTACATCTCTTCTTTTTCATTTATTTCTTAGTGTGCTATTTAAAATACAAATGTTCTTTCAACATTGCACATAGCGTGAAATCTGCTATGTTTGTAAAATGTGTCAAGTTTTTTTACCTTGAATTTGCACTTATTAAAGTGAATTTGAGCCATTGCATTCCAAATTTGTGAAATAGAAGGATAACAAAATGTGTATGGAATTTTCCCATGACAGAGTGACTGTTGTGAACTGGGCTCTTTGGCAAATATTTTCATGCTGACGAACAAGATGGACAGGTACCCGAGCAGAATGCCTCTTTGTTTAAAATGCTATGAACTTATTTCTTGGTAATTGAATTAATGAGGTCAGTGAGAGCTTGTTTTTAAGAATAATTTTGTTCTTTGCATAATTTTGTATTCTTATAATCACTTATGACTTTAAGACTAATGTAATCATTCCTGGCTAGCAACTTCAGAGATTTTAAGTGTTGAAATGAATATTTGTGATGACACTGCAAGTCTTTGCTTTTCCAAAAACTCAGATCATTATTTTAGATTCACAGGCTGAGTATTTTTTTGAATTTGACTTTGTGTTTCTCACAAGTATAAACAAGTACCACAACTCCCATCCTCAAACCAAAACCCAATTCCTCTCTTCCCCACTTCAGCTATCCCAAAGGAGGTAGTATGTTACTAATTAGGACTCCAAGTTTGGTTGACATTTATCCCATGAATGGGAAGTTGGAAAAATGAATGGGATGAATATGGTTGCTTTTTTCTCTTTGCATTTGGTACAGAATGTTTTGTTCTTCTCTCAGATCTAACTTATTTTGTGTTTACCTTGTATCTTACTCTTGGCAAGGGTTTTAGCATTATATGTGCTTAAATAATGACATTTGCCCCCCAAAGATGGTTGTTTTCAGGACAGACTGAAAAAGCAAAAGAAAACTCAACCATAAACTTCTTTAAAGAAACAACTTTTGAGGCATAGTATATATTATGATGAGATCTTGAAAATGCTACTTGATGTTGAGAGAACTTGATCAAAAGCCAATACATAATAGTTGTTTTTTTATTATTATTTTTTTTATTTTTAGTTTTTGCAACTGTTTTCCATTGAGACAGCTTACCAAATGGGGAATTATGTAGTAATCCAGTGCACCTATAGGAATAGTCCTTATTTTAAGGGTACTATTTCAACAAGAGTTGTTATATTCCTCTTGGAAATCACTATAATTGCTTAAGGATATGACAGAAGTTTTCCCCACAGGCTATGTTTCTGCTACATTTTTAAAACGCACCTGTGAGAATTAAGTTTTGTTCACCTCTTGCCACTGAGCCTCAGGGTCACCTTCAGGCAATGCATGTGTGAGGCTGGAAAGAAACCCTACAATTCAGAAAGGGAAAAACAAAGCTTGTTATAATTATCTGCTTTAAAGTAACTAGACTGCTGGAAAACTCAGCATGTGGCCAAGATGACTCCATAAAGGTCACCTAATTGGATTTCAATACAAATTATTTCTTAGAGGAATTTTCTCCAGTCCTCCAGTGTGAAAAAGAATTTGTGCATCTAGACTCTTTGGCTTACAGAGGTACTTACTGTTCTTTCGTGGCACAATTCACACTGAAATATAGTTCTGCAGCATGAGTGGGAAACCACAGGCAGCACAGAATACCATGCAAAAGCTTGGTAGTGTTTTCAGACAACTTTAATTTTATTTCTGATCAACAACTGCAATTTTAACATTATTTGATGTATATTCTTTTAGCTGCTGCTTAGCAGCGGCACATACAGACAGCTTACTGTGAATTTTGAAATAACATTGTGCATTTTAATTCTTTTCTTGATTATTTCTGGATTCCATAGAGCTAGAAGTAACATAAGAATTGGTATTTCTTGGCATGTCAAAACCTTTATGTCAGACCAAAACAAAAGTATGGATTCAAAAGAGATTTGAGTGGACATTCATATCCTTTGGTTCCTAAGGCGAGCTCCTCAGGGTGAAGGCACATAGAAATGAGGAGGTCATTTCTCATGAAAACTGTCTGTTCTATTGCTGACAACATTAAGACTTACTTTTGTAGCTGCTGAAAGTCAAGAACCCTTGTGAAGGTATTTATTTTGGGAATTCTATTGAAATCAGACTTGCAGGAAAAATTGTAAGGACACTAAGCTGCCAAGAAGTAAGTGAAACCACCTCTCAAAAATCCAGGTGCAGAACAGAATGCATTTGCACAGTTTTTAACAAATGGCATGTTGCACGCTACAAGTCTCTCCCATGGTAGGGGGCAGTATCTCAAGATGAACCCAAACCTGATTGCAGGTCAGTAAATTCTGGTGATATAACTTGCATTTTGCATGTAGTCTATAAATTTCCTCAGTTGTTGCTGCATCAACTGGGCTTTCAGTTACTAATGAGTTATTTTCTGGTGGGGAAAAAAAAAATCTGACGGGCAATTATTTCCATATAGTGGCTATCCTATAGGTATCTGAATGGTCCATGGGGTTTTTAAAAATTACTTTGAAGTTCCTAGGTGCCAAAAAAGCTTTTGTTTTGAAAAACTGTGCTTTCTAATTCTAAAATATAAACATAATCTTGCAAATTATATGAATAGATCAGTTATTTGATAACATGCATACATAGATTATTTATATAAATCTTTCTGTATCACTTGAGCTTTTTGTTTTCTATGTTTTCCACCTGTTTTCATATATTAAGCTTTTACAATTGCATTGTGTTAACTTTCATTACTCTAACTTCCATACTTAAAAAAAACAAACAAACAAAGAAACAAACAAGAGTAGAGGACCAATGTTGCTAAATAGAAATGATGGTTTTCTTGTGATGGGGAGAACATATGAATCAGAACAAGAAGACAGTTTTTATACTGGAAAGAAGATTGGTTTTAGGTTAAAGAAATACAAATGATTAATTGTATTTGTGATGTTCATGTGGCATAATTGTATCACACCAAGACACTAAAGGATATTATCAAGCTTGCTAACGTTTTGAGTGTTAAAAACAAGCAAACAAAAAAGCATAATCCTCCTCCCCATCCAAATATATCTGGATTCTTTTCTTATGGCTTCTAGACATGAAGTTGTGATAGATATGTGCAGGTGCAACACGGACCATGGATGGCCTAATTATTGTTCACAGCTGGGCTAAAATGAGAATGGGAAACACCTGCACCCATAGGTTGGGGAAGGGCATCAGGGTGAGCTCAGTGCTACCAGTCAGAGGCTGCTGTGGGGAGCCCTGCTGAGGTGGCAGTGAGGTGAGGGGTGCTGGGGTGAGGGGAGTCCCCTGAGGGGGTGGTGAAGTAAGGGGCACTGGGGTGAGGTTGAAGGGAGGCCCGGTGAGGGGTGCTGGGGTGAGGTGCGCCCCCCCCGGAGAGGGCAGTGTGGTGAGGGGAGCCCTGCTGAGGGGGCAGTGAGGTGAGGGGTGGTGGGGTGAGGTTGAAGGGAGCTGTGAGGTGAGGGGTGCTGCAGAGGGGCTGAAGGGAGCCCTGCTGAGGGGGCAGTGAGGTGAGGGGTGGTGGGGTGAGGTTGAAGGGAGCCCCACTGAGGGGGTAGTGAGGTGAGGGGTGCTGCAGAGAGGCTGAAGGGAGCCCCACTGAGGGGGCAGTGAGGTGAGGGGTGCACCTCACCTGCACTGATGGGCAGCAGGAGGAGGGCTGAGGGGAGCCACCTCGGGCTGGGCAGCAGCTGCTGGAAGAAGGTTCTAGAGCTGGCAGGGCGTGGCAGCAGGGGTGGGTGCCTGGGAAGATTGGCTCTTTGGAGTTGTAGGTCCAAAAGGCTGTGTCAGTAAAACTTGAGTCCTGTGTGGCTGTCCCTAGTACCTCTGAGTCTTCTCCACTTAAAATGCACAATCTTTTTCCAATTTACTCAGGGATTTGATGCTGGAGAAGGTGACAGCAAACCCACCACCAAACGTGGCCTAGCTTGGGGTGTCCCATAAAAAGGGGATGTGTCCGGGAGAGCTGGTGATGGACAGCACCTGCCTTGAGAGAGGGCAAATGGTGCCTGGGGAGGAACTGCCAGCAGGAAGATGGCGAGCAGCTGAGGAAAATGGTGGCAGAGAGGAAGAGACGGACATCTGCTCTGTGACTTTTGGACTCTGGTAAGCCAAAAGGATTATTATTATTTTTTTTTTTTTCTCTTCTTCTATCCTTACTGAAGAGCATAGCTCTGGGAGGAAAAAAAATCCCAGTATAGTGGGAAACTTTTTTTTTTTTTCCTCTTCTGAATTTTGTTCTCTGGGATTTGGTTGCTTTTTTGATTCTGTAAGAGGCAGCTCAAAAAATCCATTTATGTGCAGCTCTAATTGGTAGTTTTAAATGTTCTTTTATTAGTTGTCTGTCAGTGTAGTCAGGCAGACATTCTGAATTCTATGAGGGAAAAAATGTATTTGCAAATGTATCCAATTCAAATCAGTATTTAGGCTGTCAAGTGTCTGGCAACATAAAGATGTGTTATCTTGCAGGCGTTAACGTCATATGAATGACAGGTTGTAATATAATTCTTAAAGAAATTTGTGCTCCTTGAATTTAAGAAAGTTGGGGCCTCTCAGCAAGCCTCCTGTGTGGAAAGATAAAGAATGTGATATACTCTGAACATAAGAAATGAGTAGTAACCCACCTCAAAATTGTGTGAGGCTAAAACACAAAACTTGCACTCAAATGCTGCAGCTACACTTAAGCAGTGAATATATTTTGGTGCTTGGGTAGTTATGATCACAGTGCAGCCATTGTCTAATATGTAAAGTTGCAACTTTCAGATCAACACATTAAGTTCATTTTTGAGATGTATAATATGCTTCTTAAAGTGAGGCTGTACGTTCGCTTCTCAGAAATCTCTTCAACATATCTTGATTTTTTTGTTGTGACAGATCACTCTTAGGAGTAGAAATGAATAGGGTGAACTTGTCTGGTAGGTTTCAAATATATTTTGATATAAAATGAACATTAAATGTTCTGCATTCTTACATTAAATATAAGCATCCATCCTTCTGTATTTTTATTTAGTCACTTGATTTGTTTCATCCTTTATATTATAAATAAAAATCCAGCAATATAATACACATTATGTCCAATTTGTGTTTTTTTTTTTTTTTTTTTTTTTTGGGGGGGGCTGGGGGCTAATTTTAATTAGTTTGTCAACAAAATCATACAAGAGGAGAATGAATGGTATCTTTAAACATGACTATGCTGAATTTTGTTTGTGTCATCTTCTAGCTTCCTTTCATCAAACTTTGGGCTGCTTAATATAAAGCTCTCTAGAGGCAGCATTACTTTCTAACATCTGGTTTTAGACCTGAGCTATATTTTTATAACTATGGGCTAACAGGAAAGCATGGTTCCCCTAGAGGCTGTTTCAAGCAACTTGGTAAGAAAACAGAAATATTTCAGGAAACGGATTACGCTTGACAAATATATACAGCTGTCTAATAGAGCAACCTCCTCAGACCCTGTTCATGCCATAGGATTTTTCTGGTCTCTCTAATCTTCTTACTTTTACAGAAGCGTGTTTTGTATCCATTAGTATGCATGTGTCTATTCTAATAGACTAATGCTGGGTGACCTACTTACTGAGAACCTGGTTTTACATTCCATTAGTGTGCATGTATTTTCACAGTAACAGACTTTTAAAAACACCATGTGACCTATTTATTCTGCTTCATCAGTAACTCCCTATGTAGCGTGTGTGTGTATGTATGTTTGTGTGTGTATGTATGTCCTTTTTCATTGCTTGAAAAAAACCTTCCAGTGCTGAACTAGAGCTCTGTGCTGTTTGGACTGCTTAGCCACTAATGATACTTATTCTGCATAAAGTAATTCATGATACCTGAAGGCATTTGCAATGAAAGAAAACAGAATGTAGATAAAGCAACCTGTATTTAGAGGAGGATTAATATTGCAATGTAAGCTGGCCTGTTTTTTAAAGGAATCCTTCTCATTTTACTTATGATTTCCTGTTGAACTCATGCCTTCCTTGATTCAGTTTTGTCTGAGATTTACTCAACATGTTGAGCACAAAAGGTTTTCTTATAATTGAAGAAAGCGTTCTTTCTTTCATTTTCTTAGTGTAATTCCTGAATATTGTAAAGGACCATGTATTTTATTTGGAAGCTGCCATCTGCATGTGTCATATGGTATGCTTTATTTTCCAAGCTGCTCTTCATTTTATATTGTCTCTATCAAAATTCTCCATTGATCTTAAAGGCTTAGGAGTCCTCATTGATTCTGGTACTAAACTGTTTTATAATTGTGGTCATCTTTGTCACCCCTCTCTGTCCCTTCTATTGCTCTATTTTATTCTTTTTGAGGACAGGGAGACCAAAAGTTAATGGTGTTTAAGATACAAGTCCACCGTGGACCGTGTAATGATATTTTGGTCTTTGTTCCTTTCTTAATACTGGCTAAGCCATTGAACAGTAATCTGATAGCTTCAAGAAATTGCCTACTGCAACCCCAGATCTGAAATCCAGGTGAAGGTTCTCAGCTCAGAGCTTACTGTGTATACAAAGTGACCACTTCCCTATTTGTATTATGTAACATTATTTACATTCAGCCTGATCTGTCATGGAGGGTACGTCGGCAGATATTTAGTTCTTTTGCCCCATAAATTTTCAAGGAGATACAGAATTTTGTGGTATAGTGCTGTTCTTGGAGGTTTTAGATGATCTGTGCACAGGTCCCTCTATTTTTGAGCATATGCTGGAGTGTTTTATATCCTGCATCAAAAGCATATGGTGGTGGTTTTATAATATTCTTTCTGTAGCACCCACACTGGTAAGGAGACTATGCACTGTATGATATAGGAGACTTTTTGAAAACTTCAGGTGCTCCCTTTGAGCTCTCATCTGCATGTGAGATAGTATTCCCAGGTACAGCTGTGCCACTTAAACCTGCACAGTGGTCTGGCCCAGGGCTGATTTACTTGCTGTCCTTCCCTAGATGCACCTGGTAGTCACCAGTTTATAGCCACACTGCAACTTGGAGAGCTGGAGTCCCCGAGTTCAAACAAGGGATTGAGATATTTATTCTAGTGCCAAGAATAAATAGGCATAGCACAGGAGAGGAGGACAGAGTGGTCTAGTCCAAGGGGTTTATAAAACAAGGTGAATGCTAGTAAGAGAGTGTATTACATTCCTCTGGTACTATTAATGCATCATTGGTGTGAAGGTAATCTGCTTAATTGTATTGTACAATTTACATTGTACTTCTGAGGAAGAAGCAATTGCATGGGGGAATTCCACACAAGCAAGTTGATTTATTTTGTACCTCATCTGCACATAAATGCTTCCCTTTTCATTATATTATTAATTACTTTTTTTTTTTTTTTTTTTACATTGTGCCTGGGTTCATTAATTGCAGTATTGGAATTTCTTAGTGTAACTGGAAAAGTTGATCTATCAAGAGAGCAACCTCATAAGATCAGTGTTGTAGCTAACTTGCTGCACAGTTAACTAATGATTGATCTTTAGCTAATCACCGTGCCCTAGTAGGGACTGGTACCATATTAAATAGGTTTTTCTACCAATGATGTGTAACCTGCAAGATAATGTTTGGAAGATGGCCATTCTGTTTTGACTTTTCCATCTGGGAACTCAGAGCGTGAAGAAATTGAAATCATTGATGTCTTTTGGAAGCTTTACATTAGTCTTGACAACATTCATATACAGTGAGTCCAAAAGAAGAGGTGGGAAAATGCTTAGGAGTTACTGCTTTCCAAACTCCTATTTAGTCTTGCAAAACATGGTGCATTTTCCCTCATGTTACTGATAATTCATTTGGAGTAGTTGTCAATGTTATTTGTCTGAAATAAATGGAAGTGTGACCTGGAAAGATGCAAGATCATTTAATTTAACAAGGTACGTTAGATGAGGTCAGTCAATTCAATATGTATCAACATGAGATAGGTGAAGTCTATACATACCTAAGTGTTTAAGTGAACCAGTGTTAATGGTCACGTTTTGGACTCCAAACAGTAGGTTCTTAGAGTTACAATGAAGACATGCTCAAAAAGTGAGAGAAGTCTAAAACTGAAATATTCAATAGGTGAAATATTGAATATTGTAATACTGAAATATTCAATAGGTGTAGCTGTGCTACATAAGCATATTTTTATTGCTTAAGAAAAGTCTGTCAATCGTGCATGGGTGTCTTTACTGTATTGAACTTTTCACCACCATAAAACTCAGTTACCCACACAACTCAACGGAAAGTGGAAATAATCTATCTTTTTAAGAAACTGCCAGGATTTTATCCAATTGAATTTTGGTTATATTTGCCCAAATATTCTCTCTCCCTCTTGAATGTCAGTGACTGCTGTTCAAATATTTTTCAAAACTAAATTTAAGAACTCGTCATGTTCTCTGTGATTTTTGCCTGTCTGAAGGATAGAGAAATAAGCTATCAAGCAGTTGATAGCAAAGTCATGACCTAATTTAATAACTAGGAAGAGTTCGTAGGGAAAGGGACAGTAATTGTGCTCCCCTTCAGTTGTTTTTGATAGTTGTTTGCTTGTTTTTTTTTTTTT